>CANYBF010310487.1:0-11747 GCA_948192965.1 Dalechampia spathulata
CCCCACCGCCCGACCCGACGAGCATCGTGAGGGAGGGTAAATCATGGTATCCAGCGGCCTCCTAGACGGGGACCCAGGTCTTGGTGCCCACAAGGAGTCCATCCAGAGGGCGTTACTCCCACACTGCGGCTGCCAAGACTCGAACCGTGGCTTCTTGGTACCAACACCACGTCCGAGTACCAATTGGACTACACCCATGCGGGTTTTAAACCGACATTTTCTATTATACCGGTCGTGTTTAATTTTCAATATTTTATAAATTTATTAATAGGATAAAAATACGTGTAAATTTTTTATTAAATATTAAATAATTAATAATTATAAATTAATCAATATAAAATTAATAAATCTTTACTATTTATTCAAAATTTATACTTATGATCTATTAATAAGTTTACAAATAACTATATCTATTAAATTCATTCCAATTTCAAATTGAAATAAAATAAATAGTTCAAACTCTTAATGTTTCTTCCAAACTTATGATTATGTAATGATTATAGCTTAAGCATATAATAAAAAAAAATTTAAAAATAAATGATAATATTTTGTTATTATTATTATTCTTGATAAAAATTAAAATAAAGTATAGTACAAAAACTATATAATATAAATGGAGGGGGGTTTGAATATATTGTGCGGCTCGAAGCTTAATTCTAGCAATCTAGGAGATGATGAAAGAGTTTGACTTAAAAAAGACTTGCGATCAAAAAAGGTTAAAACAGCACATAATAATTGTAATAGGAAAAAGAGAGAAAATTTTCGAATTTTGAGGGGCCAAAATAAAAATAAAAACAAAAAACAAGGCAATTTGTCAAATAAAAAATAATAATTCCACCATCAACTTGGATCGAGACCTTCCAGGAGATCTTGTCGATTCCCATGTACTTGTTTGCTTGTTTCTTTCTTCATGTTCTCTTACGCCTTCTAATTAATTTATTAACTCCAATATTTTCTCACATATTTATTGATTTATTTATTCATATTATATGAAATTCCATAAATTTATCAAGATAATCAAAATCGATATAATAATACAGAAAAATATTATAATTTTATAACAAAATTTAAAAAATAAATAAATAATTTATAAAGTAATTTTATCAATAACATTTTAATCTAATGATATAGATATTTTTTAGAAATTTAAAAGATATGAATTCAGACCTCCTTTGTTATATATGCATATTGTTATTTTAAAAAAACTTCAAAGATATTTTTAAAATTTAAATACTGATATAAAATATAATTTAAATAATATCTGGACATAAAATATAAAAAAATAAAAGTGACTAATCACTAACCATCACAATATAATCCAAATTGGGTTATATAACAAAACGGCAAATCATTGGAGAATTGTCCAGATTTTCATTATATTTCTTGAATTAATTAAAGTCTTTTTATTTTTTCCAAGTCAAAATCCGAACTGTGGAAAATATACCTAGCTGTGATAATGAAAATCCACCAGCCAATCGTATAATGACAGAATAGAACAAAATAAAAACAGCCTTTTGAATGGCTATATAGAAACAAAGTTTACCTAACAGCATATTGCTCTTCTATGTCTCATTCTTCCACTCTCAGCTTGACCATTTCCCTAACAACCTGACTATTCTTTAACTAACGATTGAATATTTATGATTATTCATCGATTATGATATAATATTTTTAAGAATAATATACAAAATTTATCAATACCTTATTAGATTTATAAGATTCATTTTATATTTTATCTCAAGATAATTTAAAAGCTAAATGAGAATAATAATAATAATAATAGTAATAATAATAATAATAATAATAATTATTATTATTGTTAGTATATCTCTCACTTTACCATGAAAGAAGTTATTTATATATCTTATGCTTATTTTTGGTATTTTGGTTAGATTATAACACAACAATTTATAATAGGAAATATGATTACGGTCCAAAAAGGAACATTTTGGCCGAAGTGGGAACTAAATAAACAAACAAAACGGGTAGAAGGAGAACAAGAAGCAAGTTGGCTCCCATTTAATTTTGGCTCTGCAACATTTTTGTTGTGCTTTATGGAAGGTAGCATGGGGGCTACATTCATCCATAATCGTCTATTTTTTTATAAATATTATAATTTCATAAAACGACAACGTTGTGTCTGAACTGGAACAGTTTCATATTAATTAAATTAAATTATCATCATCATCATTATTATTAACCCGAGTGAACAAAGCCAATCAAAGAAAACTACAAGCAAGGGCGGCTTTCTTTGTCCGACTCCTACCATCGATAAATATCCCGGCCCATTATATTAGACCAAGGCCCATATATTAGACCAAGGCCCATAAATATCCCGGCTTTCTCGGTTTTAGCGAATTGCTTTTAAAAAAATGGCAGCTCCGTTATTTATGGCGAACACCTAAATACGGTCGCTGTCGGTGTAATCCAATCCGCTGCCGAATCTAACAATATAAATAAATAAATAAATAAATAAATAAAACACCAAAATCAGGTAATAATACCTTTTCATAAAATATTATTTTAATTTATGAAAATTGAAATAATAATCAGATAAAATACTGAATACAGCTTTTAAAATTTCCTCTTTTTGAATGACTGTAAAAAACAAAAAAAAAAAAAGGAAAAGTTAATGGTCTCGTGGATACTTTCGAACGACTTGCCGTACGGAATGCACGGAAATTTTATTAAATTTGATCGGTGGAAACAACAAAATAAGAAAAGTTAAAATTCCCAAATTAGGTAAAAACGATCAGAATTCGTTTTCCATTTCAACCGAAGTGTATTAAAATGCATTCGACTGTGCTTTACCAACTGATTTCAATTTTATTTACTGTGTCAGCTCCTGCAGTTTACCACTACCAACCCATTTTTTATCACCGTCCCCTCTCTTTATTGAGCGAGTTATTTGCATTGTGTCATTTTAATATAAAAATATAATGATTAATGATTATTTAAATAATTAGTTTTATCGTACGGGCTAATTTTGGGGGAGAAAATAACAAGTCTGGTTTTTATATGGCAGAATTTTGAAAAATTTAAAAATAAAGGCACCAAATCCTAGGTTGCCTGCTGGCTGTTGCCACGTTAGTTCCAGCTGTAGATTTACTGGGAGATTAGTACCAGTGATGAGGGGTAAAACTGTAACGGACTTGAACAGTAAATGACCATGACGCCCTTGGTGGTAGAATTGGCTTAGTGTTTAAATTAAGCTGTTTAGATGGTTAAGGGTGTACTAATTACGGACTAAACCAAAAAAGGGTGTTGTTAGTCAAAGGCAAGACTGAACCAAGGTGTCCGCTCTCACGTGACCACGATCCCAATTCCAAGAACTACCAAAAATCTCTTTGCTGAGTCAGCTCCAGTCAGTCATTGCCACGTGTAAGACTCACACGTGCCTTTATGCGGCGTCTCGTTAAATTTGCTTCACCGGAGTCGGCTCCACTCGGTTCACCAGAAGGTATCGTTAAAACGGCATGTCGTTTGATATTAAAACAAAAACAAAATTTTTTAAAGTGAAAAAGTAAAATATCAAAAACAGATATGAAACTGGGTATTTGTGACAATAACGGCTTGTTTGGGATCCTATAAAGCAGCTTCCAAACCGGAGTGGAATGGTCTCTCAAAGCTACTAAAACAAAATCCTCTGAATCGCTCTTGCTCTCTTATTATACCGAAAAAGAAGAAGAAAAAAAGGCAAGCAAGCAGTTTTTATCTTCCATACCAAACAGCGGTGGTGGTGATTCGTGACATTTATTCCATTATTCCCTCTCTTTTCTTTGCTTTTTTTGCTTTTCCTTTCCGGCAAAAGCTAGCTAGAGAGGACCGGCTTTCTTTCTTTTTTTTCTTTGGGGAGGTTACCAGACTGCTGCTAGTGTCAGTTCTTGGGTGGGTTTCTCTCTCTATCATTCACTTTCTCCATACCTCTGTGTCTGCTCCTTTTTCTTTTCTCTGGGTTTCTTTAAAATCTTTAACCAAGCTTTGGGTTAATTCCAGTCTCGCTCACTTTGCTCACTCCCTCTTTTAGTGCAACACTTTCCTTGAAATTTCCCGTCCTTTTTTATATGTACTTTTTCAGGACAAAGCATTCAAAATCCTTCCCCATTTTAAAGCTTCCCTTTAACGTTGTATGTCTCTTTTCTTTTTAATCTTTATTCCCCCTCTTGTCTACTCCCCCAAGAATCTTTTTCTCTTCTATATCTCACTGCTCTTATTTCAACTCTCACTCTGCTTTCAATGTTAATCTAAGAGGACCGAAGTGAACTCCTCGTAAAATGAATCAAATCAAGTTCAGCGAGCACACTTATCAATCCAAGCTTATTGCGCCATTCTCAGACGCCTCAAAACCACCAAGACTTGTTCGGATTTCTGTAACAGACTCCTATGCCACGGACTCTTCTAGCGATGAAGAATCCGGAAATCAAATCTACTACAATAAGCGACAACGGAGAGTGAAAAGATTTGTGAATGAAATTACAATAGAACCATCATCATCATCATCCTCGCGGTCGACCTATAACGACGATGTTTTTAGAAGCAGCAGCAGTAACAATAACATGCTGTCGTTGAAGAACAACAGAAGAAAGCGTTTCGCCGGAAAGTCTTCACCGGCGAAAAAGAATCCTACTCCTACTCGAGCAGCGGAAGGAGGTAAAAAGTTTAGAGGTGTTCGACAGAGGCCTTGGGGAAAATGGGCGGCGGAGATCAGAGACCCTCTGCGACGTGTACGGTTATGGTTAGGTACTTACGATACTGCTGAAGAGGCTGCAATGGTATACGACAACGCGGCTATTCAGCTGCGTGGACCCGACGCGCTCACAAACTTTATCACTCCTCCTCCAGCGAAACTATCGGAACCTAGTAACGAGTCCCAAAACTCTCCCGTTTCTGTGCTTCGGTTCCCTGCAACGTCATCCAGTGAAGAAGCCGAGTCGCAAAGCGCGGTCGTTTCAGGTCAAGAAATCAAAGAAGATTCATCCGAGTTTTCTTCCATGTTTCCAAGTCATGATTTCTTCGACTTCCACAGTTCTATGCGCGACGTCTTTGAAGAAACCAGTATGATGCAAGAGAGTTTCTTGAACGACGATTTCTCCGATATGTTTGTCGGCTCCAGTATTGATTTCGGTTTCGGATTATCAAACTGGAACAACACGGAAGACCATTTTCAAGACATCGGGGATTTATTCGGGTCGGATCCTCTCATAGCTATCTAAAACGAGTGTTTTTCCTTGTATAACCGGCATTAAATGTCAGTTTTCCAGCCGGAAAAGTTTTGTATGGGCAGCATTAAAAAATTATCGGACGCGTTTATTGTACTCTTCTCCGTTTTCTTCGAAAAAAAAAAATGTTCATGTGGAAATGAGTGTTTTCAAGTAACTGTAATTATAGTTGTTTTATGGAATGCATCATGTTCACCGCACGTGACACAAAGCCAGCCAATTTATAGTAAATTGCTAGCCCCTCGGCCAGATTTGCATTTACTAGCTAGTATTGGTGAAGTCCATGTTCAGGTTCATCACAACTAGCCCAAAACTGAGGTGGGTCCTCAAGAAATTCAAGATTTATTGCAGCTTTATCTTTTTCCTTTAAAGACAAGGTGAAGGCAAATCACTGTGTGACAAGATCTGAGAAATGGGAGGTGTAAGATCTTGATGGGTTTGCATGTATAGGACTGGAGAACAGTCGGTTATGGACGTTTCTTAAGGACAAATTGGCAGTATTAACCAGTGAATCGTTACAGGGGTAAGCGATTTTAAGAAATATAGTCGCTCAGAGCAGCAGAGAATGGCAAGTGGCATGTAATGACTGCTGCACACCTTGCCCCCTCTTTGGCTTATTTTATGTATTCTTTTTGCAAGTTGGAAAGTAACTTATAGTTCCACTATAGGAGAAATTATGGTTTTTATTGAAATATAACAAGTTGGGTATGCTAAAATGGGAACTCATCACTGTAGATATGTTTTCTGTTTTTTATTCCTTAAGCAAAATACGATGGCTATAATTATGTCTCTGAAAGATTTCTCCTTGGAACACAAAGATCATGATTGGACCAAAGAAGGGTTTCGAGCCATTTCCCAGGTAATGAGTTTCCCTTTCTTGGGTCCCTTATCATTCTCCTGTCTGTTGGTGAATTATAGCTAACTGTCGAGCTTTTCAACACCAACTACACACACATATATCCCTCCCCCCGCCACAGTAACTCCTTTTTCAGTGGCATGCTTAATCTATGCAAGTCATATGGAAAGTGAGATTTTCAATGATAAATGGGTAAGTAATGTATAAAAGTCTATCTTTAGAAGGAAATAACAACCGAAATTTATCCGTCCAAGAAGAGTTCATCTTAAAATATTTCCTTAACATGAGAAATGACCAGGTTTACCGAACAAGCTCAACATATGATCTCGAATGGTTATGCTGCGGATAATCATCTCATATGGTCCCCTTCTTTCACACCAGCTGCGGCATCAGAATTTGACAACGAAAACTGCACTGCCTTTCTGCTTTACATTAAAACCTTTCCTCTGCCTACAAACACCATACATGACTTAAATACAAGGCTACAAGATTCGCAATTATAAATCAAGATAGAAAATTTTGGCAATATTCTAGAGCAACCCCAAATTTATAGCTTTAACTGCGATTTGTATCCACGCAGGGACAACCGGGGATTCATTCATTTTGTAGCAACAGATCTTGGCCATGAGTGATCCAAATCAACAACGTCAAGGAGTAATAGCACTAGGAATAGAGAGGTCACTTTCTGGTAGATTCTGCCAATGGCTGCCGCTGAAGGCCACACAGACTTTAATAATAATAATTGAGCAGGAAGAAATAATTCATACATTAGAGCTACTCTGGTATTAAAATAAAATGAATTAGAGATTGTTCAGCGCCCACATTTATGAGCAAGAACAAGATTCTATAGTTGAGTTTAATTGAATTGTAGTAAATATTTTGGGTCCCCCAATATCATATTATACGCATATGCATGCATTTTCAAGACCCATACAAACAACTATTGCCCATTAAAAGATTCCTCATTACTCACCCAATAAATAAAATCCGAGTCATATATTTGTAGGGTAGCCTCCCCTAAATGAGCCCTTAGCAGTTAGGACATGTCCTTAACTGTTCCTGCCACGGAGTGGAAAAATTTTGGTATAAAATATTAATATTGTCGGTAAAGAAAACTTATCTTCTCATTGGATAGTTACTACACATAATTTATATCCATATATTAAATCAATTAATATAAAATGAATAATAAGAAGTATTTTTTTAATTTTTAATAAAATTTTTTATATAAATATCCATTAGATTTGGGATATAATTATAAATAAGTTTATATTTATTTTAGTTTTGATTATAAAATTGTTGATGTTATATTAATAAATTATTTAATTCAATCAATGTTGAATTAAAATATCTTAAAATTTCAAAAAATATGATAGATTATTCATTAAAAATAATGGATTAAAATTTAAATACACAATAATTATCTATCAATTTAAAATTAAATCTTAATTTATTTGTAATGAATAGTTTATTAACTTTATGTAATAAATAAAATAATATAAGAAAAATGATGATAAAATGATTAGAGAAGATGGTATAAAAATGACATGAAAGTCACAGCATACCACCAACTTGCAAATCAAAGAATTGTCCCCAAACACAAAACACTTTTGCCACTTTGAAATCTAACTTTTCTGCACAAAAAATCTAAAAATATATCCCATAAAATTGACTTTTGGATTTGACAAAAACAAACAAGAAAAACAAATATAGAAATTGGTCTTTCAAGGCATAGGAGGACAGGGTCTATCGCCCTGCAACATCAGCCACACAATGTTATGCGAATTAGGCCTGAAACTGGGAGCCTCTAAGCTCCATCCAGCCTTACCCTCTCTCTGCCGTTTAGACTTTGTTTGGGAAGGTGTAAAACAAGAAAAGAAAGAAAATGTGTAAATAAAATATAAGGAGAAAAGTAAATTTCTTTATTTGAAAATAGAGGAAAGAAAATAACTTTCATTTGTATTTTATTTATATTTTTCTTTCCTTCTTTATTTTCCTTTCTCTTACAAATATATGAAAGTAAAATAAATAAATAAAATAAATTCTTTTCCTCTCTTATTTTTCTTTCTCCCAAGAAAAATTTCCCCAACAAAGGCTTAAATTTCATGGGTATCAATCCAAAAAACTTTTTTTTTTTTAAAAAAAAAACATGGTAAAGACAATTTCCTCAATCCCAACAGTATCTTCCTAGTTATTCTTGCAACTTCCTTTCTCTCAATCAGGACCGTACACGTCATGTCAGGTTAACGGTTTTTTCTGCATCATTTAATCAGGACCGTACATCTTTGTGCAGAGCAGGTGGGCAACTAGATGATGGGCTTGGGCTCACTACCCTTTCTTCCTGGTAGCATCGGTCCCCCTTATGATCCCGCTCACATATTACTGTAAATAATAAGTTTTTTTTATTTTTATAAAATAAAAAATAACAATTTTTTAAAATAAATAATAATAATTTTTTAAAAGTATTTTTTTTAAAATTTGTGGTCCCACCAATGATCCTGTGAATCAGCTTATGATATTGTTTATGTGATGATTTGGACCCTCCATTTTGGATTGATTGTAAGTACCAATTCTATCGTATTTATAGAATCATTTTATTCTCACTCATTGTCTTGGCCCATTAGTTGTGGGTTTTGGGCCCATACAATTCCTAATAATAGATTTCTTTATATTAAACTTTATATCTTTCCATCGTAGAGATTTTGTCACCATATCAGTAAACTGTTTTACATAAAAATTGAAATTATTAAGTTCATGAATTATTTTATATTCTATGATCAAGTATCATTATTTTTTGATGATACATTGATAAAAATAAAAATAAAAAATTTATTCTAAATAAATATTTTTAATTTAAATCTTTAAAATTGAATGATGTATATTATAATAATTTAAATTGAATTATAAAAAGAAGGAAAGAAATATTGGGTTTTCAATGAAGTGTTCAAAAAATTTGATAAAATTAAAAATCAAACTAAACTTAATAAAAAAATTGAAATTAACTGGTATAATGATTTAAGTGTAGGATCTTAATTTTTCTTTTCAATAATTTCTTTTATTTTTTATTTTTAATTTTTGATTAGAAAAACGATAGACTCGGTTAATCAACATGTTTGAGTTGATTACTGTTCATATAATAAATCGGGTTGTAGCCCGGTTAGCTAGAGCATTCTTTAAATAAATATGATTAAATGATTATTTTTATGATTAATCCAACAGTTAATAATAATAATAATAATAATTTATATTTATATTTATATTTTTAAAAAATTAAAATGGATGGATGAATTTTTTGGAATATATATTATAAAGTGATTAATCGGTCCAGCAAGTAAATAAGTCGGTTGAGCTTTTAAGACCACGGCAGTTGATACGTAGTTTAGGTGTTTCCATAAAAGCAAGTTTCAATGTATGGATGTTGGTGTTATTTCTGTTCCGAACCATTAAAATTAAGATTGCAGGTTCGATAAATATGGTGTATTATGGTTTCATGGGTGGTTGTTGCCGAATCTAAATGCTATCGGACCTGATTCATGGTGGCAATAAAAGGGACATGTGGATCAGACATTTACTGTACAGAGAATCAAACAAAACTCATGTGCCGGTCAAATGATGTTTGGTCCGAAATAAAAGGGGAGGGAAGGGAGAGGGAGGTGGTCATGTGGGAGATGTATGGAGGAAGATGATTGATTGGTTTGTTCAAGAACAGAATCTCAGTGGCAAATTGGCAATGAATAAGAGATAACCATTACCATTACCATATACGCCAAATCATGTGTCTTCTTAGGTGAAATAGTTAAAACAAGTAGGCCTCATGGGGGCCATGCCTGTCCATTTCACCCACTCCCCCTTTTAGACAGATTTTTAGGGTTTTGGGCAAGTTGCTGCCAACTGAAGGAATCCTCTCATTGTAAATAAATGATAGCTTAATAAATCATAAAATGAATTATTGAATTACAAAAATGAATATTATCATATAATTTGTTATCATTTGCTGAAATAAATATGTTATGAAAATGCTAAATATTTCTATTCAAATAAAAAGATTTTATAAAATTTTATTATCTTATAGATTAATTTTAAATCATTCTTGCAATAAATATTTATCTTAATATGATTCATACATAATTTTATATATTTTTAATATATATTATTTGTGAATGCATATCAAATGTGAAAGATGAATATACACATTATTAATTATACTTTATCAAAAATCATTTTATTTAAAAATAAAATCAAAAAATAATTTTATATAAAATGAAAAAGACATTCGAAGACATATCTCAGAGAAAAGAGGTGTCAGGTTTTATTGCATGGATAATATCAGCCCACAATTTGATACACGCATTTCTTGTGGTATTATAATGGCAATTTTTCAAGTACTCGCATCTTGAAATTGCATTAATTCTCTACTCCAATGGAAGTTGGTTTTCTCCCCTTTTTGGCTTTCAATCCACTCATTTTTATCTACGAAAAGCTTGAAATTTTTTTGAGATTTATAATATAGAATTATGATATATATTAATTTTTATTAAATATTAAATACGTATTATCAATATGTAGTTATCATTAATTATTAATAATTAAATAATAATCAATATATTTTTGATATTTAATAAAAATTGATTCAGGTAAAAGTCAGTTTTCCCATGTTTTAAGTGTGTGTTTATCATCATACAATTCACTTTTCCTTGTATGTTGTTTGGATACTTTTACAAAATTTTCAGCATTCTAAAAATTTCTTCATTTCGACAGGGCATCCCACGTCTAAGGCTTTGATTTTTTAGAATGGAACCTTTACGAAGCCCAAAAAGCCCAATAAGGAAGTTGAAAGTTGCATGCAAATTAAGCCTGTTTGGGCTTTTCAGGCCCATAAATATTACAAATCGAGGCCCATTGGTTTCTTAATATAAAGAAAAAGATATTTAAAAATAAATAATGATTTTATAGTAAAAATAACGATTTTAAAATTATTTATATGAACTTTTTTATATTAAAATAAATTTATATTAAATTTGATATTTAATAATTTTCATGGAAGATATATATATATATATATATATATTTTTTTTTTTTAATTTTGAAATTGGGAAGAAAGGACCTTCATCATTGTTCATAAATCGAGCATATAGCCTGAAACGTCTTTTTGAAATTTTCAGACCCATCATCAATGGAGTCGGTCAAGTCCAACCTTCATCAAGAAAAGAGACGAAAGACCCAAGACTATACCTAATTAATTATTTTATTATATATATATATATATATATATAATGCATATTTGTTTTTTATTAAAAACAGTTTAAAAGGAGGTTGGTAATTTAAAAATGTTAATTCACTTAAAAAAGCAAAGAAGAGATGTAAATCATCTCTAATCTTAGCTGTCAAAATTCGGATTACAGATAATCTAAGATTAAAACTAACAATCCATTGTTTAGCTCTAATTAAACATCATGGACAGTCCCGCCGTCACGTCACAAAAATAACCCGTCAGAAGGCCAGAAGAAGTGCAAACTACACCTCACTCAATTAAGACATCTTTTTCCACGTGGCAGAAACTCATTAATTACGAAGTCAAACAAAGCGTCAATCAACAATCGTGAAGTAAACGACGTCGCAGAGGGGCTTTGGTTTCAAGCCAGCCGGCTGCCGAGCAGACTTGAATAAGCGCG
>CANYBF010310503.1:0-11598 GCA_948192965.1 Dalechampia spathulata
AATCTTTTTGAAATTTTTTATCACCATTAAAGTTGTAATCTAAATCATATAATGTGACACTCGGGGTTGACGAGGGCGGGGAGTGATCGCTGGTGCCAGAAAGAGCACGGACAAGGAGCGGCTCCTGGCAGGCTTCTAGGCGGAGGGGCACATGAATGAACTAATCCCACACCCGAAAAAGAGGGATCTAGAGACTGTGTAAGGATGGGGTTGCATAGTTGAGTGATTTCGAGATTGTGCAGGTATGGGACTGTGCAATCGAGAATAGCTTAAGTGATTAGATAGGTACTATCCATACCAACAAAGTGCATCTACCTTTTCGGTGCTCATTCCGTAAGAACTCCATAGTTAAACATGCTTGACATGGAGCAATTATAGGATGGGTGACCTCCTGGAAATTGGGTGCTCATTCCATAAGAACTCCATAGTTAAACGTGCTTGACATGGAGCAATTATATGATGGGTGACCTCCTAGAAATTTTTCTCGGGAAGTATGTGAGTGAGGGAAAAAGCATGTTGGAAAGGCCTTATGTTGGATTGTGGAGGCAGTCATCTAATCAGGCTATTATAGTTTGGTATCAAAGACAGGACCTCTCCTAGTACGATGTGGTTCGTGGGTGAACCAAGCGAAAGTTAGTTGGCATGTGACACCTGGGGCTGATGAGGGCAGGGAGTGGTCGTTGGTGCCAAAAAGAGCATAGACAAGGAGCGGCTCCTGGCAGGCTTCTAAGCAGAGGGGCACATGAATGAACTTATCACACACCCAAAAAAGAGGGATCTTGAGACTATGTAAGGATGGGGTTGCATAGTTGAGTGATTTTGAGGTTGTGCTGGTATGGGAACTGTGCAATCAAGAATAGCTTAGATGATTAAATGGACACTATCCATACCAACAAGGTGCACTACCTTTTCGGTGCTCATTCCGTAAGAACTTCATAGTTAAATATGCTTGACATGGAGCAATTATAGGATGGGTGATCTTCTAGAAAGTTTTCTCGGGAAGCATGTGAGTGAGGACAAAGCATGCTGGAAAGATCTCGTGTTAGGTTGTAGAGACAATCGTCTAATCAGGCTGTTACACTACAACCTACAAATAAAGGAAAGGAGGTTGCTCAACCTACAGGATCAGGTCACCCCAAGATAATTGACTTGAATCTTAGAGTTGCTTAAATCTTCGAGTTGTTTTAATCTTGATTAAATACAATAATCAGGTCACCCTAAAATAATATCAAATTATTTTACCGGTTCAATTATTCATAAAAATTAAGTAGTCTTGAAGGTGATTGACTTTATGGAAGTTGAATCTTCAAGTATCTTGAATCTCTTAAATTCTAATTAAATTCAACAATCAAATTACCCCAAAACAATTGACTAATTTTATAGTCAAATTACCTTACCGGTTTGATTATTTGTGATAATCAAATCTTGAAGTTGATCACCTTGATAGAGATAGTTGAATAATATTCTTGACTTCAATACAATGCAATAATCCAAGGATAATTATACAAAAAAAATTGTTGTTAGTTTCCCTGTGACAAAGAAAAAAAAAAGAAAAATCCTAAAGGAAGAAAGAGGAGTTGTGAAGACTGAAATGCTTTGGACCTTTATTTATAGTGATGAGACAAGTTCGAATTAAGTGAGGATTAAAGTTCAAATTCTACTATAATAGGGATAAAGATCCATTATCATACTTAATTTAAATTTTAAAATTATCAAAATTTATAATTGGATTAAATGATAATTTCAAGTTTTAATCCTAATTATTTTCAAATTATATCAAATACTATTCTTTAATAATATTTGTTTGATACAAATATGTTATTTATTTTCAAATTATATATTAAATTTTAATTTAATATTAATTTGAAAACAAAAAAACAAAAAAAATGAGCCATGGCAAAAAAAAGGAACATCTTCTGGTGCCGCAAAAATTTTTTTTTTATTTTTTTTTCTTCTTTTTTTTATGGAAAAAGAAAATGAAAAATTACTTTTATCCATGTATTAAAAAAATATATTTGGCTCCATACTATTTATAAATGTCTAGAATAAATTAATTTAAGATATATTCATTTAAATAAGGTAATAAATAAATCTCGAGAGGTCATTTATAAATATAAAAAAATTCAAATTAATTTCTTGATCAATTAAATATATTTTTTGATCTATGATATTAATTAGATTAAATAATTAGTTTAATCTAATAAATAAAATATATTTTATAAATTAATTAAATAAATATTTTTGATCTATAAAATAATTAGATTAAATAATTATCTTAATCTAATATATTAAATAGATTTTAAACCAATCAAAATCATCTAGTTTATTATCTAAATTTAAATTATTTTAATAGTAAGATAAATACTATTAAAATAATAAATAAATAAAGTGATAAATGTTTTAAAGTAAGGATAAAGATCCAATCTATAAATTCCTATCTTCCAAATCACTATAAATAGGAGGTCACCTCTTTATTTCAAAACATACATTTGAAAGCCAGAAACATCAAGCTACAAGTTACAAGCTCTCAAAGCCTTGAAGACCTCAAGGGGTTCTTCAAATTCAAAGCGTTTTTCAAATTTATCAAGGCATTCTTCAGGACCTGAAGGTGTTCTTTAAGATTCAAAGCGTTCTTCAAATTTATTAAGGTATTTAAAAAGTTTATCAAGATGTTCTTCTTTCAAGATGAAAAAGTCCCTAAAACATTTGAATCATGTTTTTGTCAAAAATCAAGTTTAATTCAAGATCAAGCTATAAAATTCTTTAAATCAAGTTCTTTTTTCAAAATTTAAATCAGAAGATTTAAATTTTTTGTTATAAAATTTTGTATTAGAGATTGTAATCCGCTTTAAATTAATAAATTTATCTATTACTTAATTTCTAATTCAATATCATTTTTATTTTATAGATTTTACGCATCATAAATCCTTCATGAGATAAAATCTCCAAACTAGATATTTTATACTATTCATATCAATTTGTACACTAGTTAATTAATCATATGGTATAATTAATTATTTTTAATATATAATTAAATGAATTCAAATTCAACCATAGATATTAACGTTTATGATATAAATTAACATAAAATATCATATCATTAATATATGAAAAACATCAATTACATGTCTAAATCAAGTATTTCTATCTATAATCAATACAATAAATGATTCAAAAGACAATCATGGAGGTTAGACTTTCAGAATATCATATTTGACTTCCTCAACATCTTATAAATATAGTAAGGTTGAGAATTCATGAGACCTTATCGTAATTCACAAGGCTCCAAACATTCAATTAACAAATAGTGTGGCAATTGGTACGTAATCATAATTAATCATCCAATTGCCATTATAAAATTCTTCGCCCTTGATTTAATTAACAAATAGTTATTATTATTACTTTAATTAAATCAATAATGCATCACTGTTCATCATTATATTGACACCTTAGGCACATACAATAAAAGTCAATGATGAGTAACAAATTTTTACTAATAAAAAGAAATAACATAAAAATTATTAAATCTGAAAATTTATTATTAAAATTATTACTGATGTCAATTTTAAAATTATTTTTAATCCTTGATAATGACATTGACGTGCCAAAAATATGATTTGCAAATGCATAAATTGTATCAAATAATAAACTGAAATTAAATTTCAAGTTACCGTATCCAAGGGCCTAATTTAGTTTCAATGATCAAATTAAGCATTAAAATTGAATTTTTATCAAACAATAAGAAACCAAGATTCAAATCAAAAACAATTAATTATAAATCAACAATAAATAAAAATAGTAATAACATGCATCCATTAATAGATTCATGGATTCAAAATAATCAAAATAAATTATTTTAATTATTGTTACTATTACAAAATTAAAGTAATTTAATTACTCTTCTAAACTAATTAAATCTAATTATTAAACTATCAATCAAATTCAAATCAAATATATTACTCAATCAAATCAAAATTCTACTGCCATTTTATTACTCAATCAAATCCACTTGAGATTTTATTACTCAATCAAATCAAATCAATAATATAATAGAATTAAACATAAATCTTTTAAAAAACAATACAAAATTCTAAATACTATATACAACTACTTAGAATTTTATAAATCAATATATTGAACCTTATTCAGATTCAACTCTCACATCTATTACTTGATTATTAAAAAATCATATAAGTGAATTGTCAATTCAAATATATACATTAAGAACATGTATTAATCTCATAATCAATAAAAAAATAATAAAATCAAGTTTCAATCAATACATGAACCATATTAATTTTAACATTTCATATCCCTTAAAGGGATTTAGCCACACATATTAATTGAAATAAACATAGATAATGAAAAACCAATCAAAAAATCTATAAATATTAAGAGTAAAGACTAAAGAAAATTTTTATTTAATTGCAAGAGTGGATTCACAACATTTTTCTAATAGATGAATTTTATTAAATATATATTTTTATTATATACATTCAACCATATATTATTTAATTTAAAATATTTTATAAGTTTAATAAAGATAAATAAAATATATAAATATAAAATTTTAAAAATATTGAAAATAAGATGTTTCTAAAATATCATCTAATCTCACAAAAATGAGGTATTTAAACTATATAATATTTCATAATCATTATAAATTCTGATATTAATAATAACAAATTATAAATACATATAATTGAAATGAAAAATCATAATATATTACAAAAGTTATTTTCAAATTAATTTTAACATTTAATTTATTTTTAACTTGAAAATCTTCATTATTATCATTATCATTATCATTATTATTATTATTATTAAATTTCATTATACTTATGATAACATGAATAAATTATTAAAATGGATTAAATAATATATTAATTAATTTTAATAAAACTTTCCACGTAAATATTCAATGAGTTATTAATATATTTTTTATATCAAATTGAATTGCTTATAATCTATCATAAAAATTGTTACATAAAAATTATTATTATTATGGATAAAAAAAATTATTATGATCAATTTCAATTTATCCATTTAAAATTTAAATAAAATTTGTAAATATATAGTTATTAATTATAATGATAAATATTTATGCTAGGAACGGCAGGATGTCAGCTCTTGGGATCTAAAACAATGTCCAAAAATTCGGTAGAAGACGTAATTGATCCGTTCTGACCGCAAAACAAAAAAAAAAAAAAACGCGAATCATAGCAAAAGTACGCAACAGCAAATTACAGGCTTTGTTGCAATTTAAATTCAAATCTTTATAAAAACCTAACAGAGCACCCCAGAAACAAAAAGAAGCTCCATCTCTTATTTGCTTTGTTCTTTTTACCCTGCAGCATCCTTAACCAGGTATGATCTCCCACATATGTATGTCTATTTCTTATACTCTCTTGCCTTATGTATCATCTTTTGTTTGTCTATTTCTTATGATCTCCCACATAGTTCAATAGCTTCTGTTTCAGGCTGATCAAGCTACTATGGGTAGGTGTAAAGATGATTTCTGGAAGCATGTAAAACGGCTGGATGAAGATAAACGTTTTAAGTGTAATTTTTGTGAACGCGAGTTCAGTGGTGGAATGTCAAGAATCAAATCTCATTTGGCTGGAGTTGAGGGCCGTGGTATTGCTATATGTCAAATGGTTCCAGAGGAAGTCCGTGCTGAGGTTAATTTAGCTATCGACAAGTCTAAAACTCGGGCTAGTTCAAACGAAACTGGAGCTAATCAATCTACTTCAACATCCTCTCCTAATCTTTGCGATGGTCTTCATCAAAGTGTTATCTTGCCAAACATAAATGAAGACTATAAGAGCATGGAGGTGGATGAAAAAGTCAGAAAATTCATTTTGGTTAACAACCTTCCACTTAACATTGTTGAATCGCAATCTTTTATTGATTTTGTGAATAGTGTAGCTCAATTCGGTCCTGACTATAAGCTACCATCCACTCTCACTCTTGATTCAAAGCTTAAGAAGGAGGTCGAAACATATTCCGAGAATGTGAAGAACTCATGGGTCAAAACTGGTTGCACATTAATCATCAACCGATTAGAAAACACTTTTAGTTTTATCGCCTCTTCTCCAAAGGGCTCCATACTTACTTGTCAATGTTACGTTCTATTTGGTTCAGGCTCACTAGACTGTATAATTGAGAACAATATTGGAGCTAATCATCTTGTGCAGGTTATCTGCGAAGATGTAAAGATATATAACGAGGTTAATAACGATTTCAAGGATCTGAATAGCAAGTATCCAAAAACATGCATAATTATATGTGTTGCTTACCAGCTTCATTGTCTTCTCCTTTCTATTCTTGATGAAGTTTCATTGGTAGGCGATACTATCAAAGATGCCATGTTGATTATGAAGTATATGTTTAGCAAAGAAGATAGACTATCAGTGATGGCAAAGCACATGAACATCAGGGAATTGAAATATGATTGGAAGACTGAACATGCATATTACCAAATGCTTCAGTCAATGTTTGATAATAAAGAGAAACTGCAACAATTTATGGAGGGGGAAGCATTAAAATATACTGATTATTATTTTGGAAAGGAAGAAGCAATGGCTGCCGACAAGATTAAAAGTAAGGATTTTTGGAATCAAGTAGAAGCAGTTTTAAAATCTTTGGAGCCAATAATCCAAGTACTTTGTTTGGTAGAAGATGACAGAGCCTCTTCGGGGTATTTATATGAAGCAATGAAGATGGCTAAAGAAACTATTCTGAAGCAGTGTAACAACAACGAAGAGAAGTATGCAAAAATACTTGAAATATTTGAAAAAGCAGAAAAAAATATAATTCATCCAATACATGCTGCAGCAGCATCTCTGAACCCTGAATATATGCTGCGCAAAAACTTTAAGATGGACCCAGAAATGCAGACAGGCATAACGTTTGTGCTGGAGAATTTTGTAGCTAAGGAACAAAGACAACAGTTCGACAAAGAATTTGAGCTTTATCGTGAACAATTGTCAAGGTTGTTTACTGAAAGGGCAGTGATGACGCTAGAAACATTTCATCCTTGTAAGTGGTTGTACTTGTATAATAATTATTGTCTGTTAGATGACCCAGACTGGAATAAAAAAGTTGGTATGTTTGACTATGTGCAGGGAAATGGTGGGATTGTCACGGAGACCCACTTCCAGTATTACAAAAGTATGCTATAAGGATTCTTAGCCAACCTTGCAATTCCTCTTACAAACGCAAGAGCATTTTATCTGATGTTACATCATCCAAGGAGATCACAGAAGCAAAATTTAGTATGCGATGGAACCTTGTAAGCATAAGGATGAATATGATGATGATGGAAAGGTTTAGAGCCATGGAAGAAAGGAGCTTAGATCCAATTGACATTACAAAATGCAATCAACTTCCTGATTACTTTTACTCTCGTCACCAGGTATTGAGTTTTGCTTTTATATATATATATATATAATAGCTCTCTCGTAACTATGATATAAAAATAAATCAAGAAAATGAGTTCAATTTTAATATAGATACTGACCTCTTAAATATTAATAATAATTAATTTTATTTTAGTTACAATTTTTACTTCTAGTAAAATTATAATTTTTGCATTGTTATATTAAATTAATAAAAAAGATCATATTATCTCTTATTTTGATTAAGCTAATTATATATATACATATATCAATTTATTATTATTAGAAATATTATTAAATAATTTTGTTATTTTATATTAAAATAAAGTATGATAAATAAGAGGTTAAATAATTATGAAAAAACAATAAATATCCTCTTAATATTTACATTGAAGTGTGAATACTGAGGGAAATGTATAAAAACTTCTTAATGTTTACTTTAAAATCCAAATAAAATATTAATAGTTTTTACTTTTATTTTAAGATATTTAATATTAAAGTGATTGTATTGTAAAACTCATTATTATGACAAGATAATTAGAGATTTTTGTAATTGATAAAAAAAGAAATAAATTATATTCAACCAATATCATTATTTAATAAATTTAACATTTTAAAATTTTTGTTTAAAATATAAAGTTATAGTGAACTATTTAATGTCTTTATATTATCATAATATAAAAAAATAAAAATTATTTTAGTTTGACATAAATATTAATGAGGTATTGATACCTTTTCATGATAATAATTATTATATAATTAAATAGTAAATGGAAATGCATGTTTGTTATTGGGTGAAGAGTTATACGACTGTGATGCTGTGAATAATGATTTCTATTTTATACCATCAACTCTCCATTTGCTGATTTGTTATGAAACAGCTAAAAATATTCCATGAAGAAACGGAATCAGAAAAGGAATCAGAAAGGGAAGTTTCTGATGAAGAAAAGGAAGATTCTGATGAAGAAATGAAAGTTTCTGATGAAGAAAGTGAAGTTTCTGATGAAGAAATGAAAGTTCTGATGAAGAAAGAGAAGTTTCAGCTGAATGTGACAGAGGAAGAATGGCCAAATCCAGGTGGACATTCCTAATTCTATTTGCGAAATGGTTCATACTCTGCATGTTCATAGAAGAATCCATCCGAGAAAGGTTGGAGATCATCAAATGCCATTTGTTGTCATGAAATATTGCAATTATTAATTATATATTTTTCATTTTTAACCCATTATATATATATTTTTATTTATTTATTTTGTTATCCAGTCTTTTATTTCTAATTTTGACACTACAATATAATAATTAGTTTTTGATATTTTCAATTATTAATTTTGATTATTATTTTTAATATACTTTGTGTTTTTCTCACCTCAAATATTGTTTTCTATCAAATAAATCGTAAAATTGTATCAATAAAATATAAAAACTTATTTCTTTATTTTGCTTTTGTATGAAATTGTAAAAATGGATTGTTAATACCTGCTCTGTCTCAGACCATTATTCTGAATTCAAACCTGCCTCATATTACAAATTGGGGATAAAATGAGATCATGACTCTAAAAAATAGAATTGGACTAAGATTCAAATTCTGAGATTCAATCCATCCTAACTCTACCCATTAAATATAATAATGAACATAAAATTAAAATTAATTGTCACCTAATGATCATATGAGAATAGGAATAATGGATTAAGTAATGGAGGTGATAGTTTTCAGAATTAGTGTGTGTTGCTAAAATGCATGTTGGTAGCATTTATAAATAGAAAAGGCAAGTTCCTTAGAAAATAGATCAAAAAATCAATCATCAATAATAAAACCAAAAGCTTCAATTAATTGGCAATACAAATCAAAACACTATTTTTAGCTTTCTTTTAGTTTGTTATTTTCTTTTATTTAGTTCTATCAACTTTTCTTTAAATTTATTTTCATTAGGCACTATAATTATATTTGGACAATTCAAGCAATTTACTTCTTTTCATTTCCGTTTCAATTTTCTAAGTCCACTAGATTTAGTAATAGGTAAAGTTAGAAACCAATAGTATTTTTAAAGTCCTTTTAATACTCACACAATCGTTCTTTTTTCAAAAGTTAAAAATACATTTAATTTTCTTATATTTGAAATATCTTAATTCCTGACATGCTCAACATTTAATTAATAAAAAGTTGAAATATCTGTTACATGAAAAACATTTTCTTATAATAACAATAATATATTTAACCAAATATCTTTCACAATGTTCAAAGAGATAATTTATTAATAAATCCAACATGCATATCACTTTTCCAATATCATCTCACATTATAATCTCAATTTGTTGATGCTAATTTGGCCTGACATTAGGGTCTTAGAATCTATAACTAATCGGATTTTCAAAAACTACTATAAGATAAGTGGGCTTGTTAACTCAAAGATTTTGGTGATACTTCAGAATAAAGTTATTATGCTATTATATAACCAATATCTTGTCTCCAAAATCATGTACATAATCTTGATCACTCTTATTCCATTACTCAATATATTTAAACCTTATAGTTATTGAAGCATCACAGTCTTTGCAGATACCTACCAAATCATTTTTCTTGACAAGCAAACCTTTGTTTATCATTATTAATGTTGTCTATGGAAAAAGAAGCATTATAATTCATCATCATAATCCTTCCTTACCCACATTTTTCCATTCATTAAACCATAAATTCTATATAACTTCATTTCTTTTTCATTCAAATTTAAAAACTATGGATCAATTTAATGTCACAACAACAAGAGTCCAAGGTGCTACCACCTCACAACTAGTAACTCCACCTAAACTAATGAATCAACAACCCAAACCTTTTATCATAACAGGCTGAAAAACAAGTAATGCCACCCTTGCTAAAGGGGAACTTCTACTAAACCCTTTATTATTGGAGTAGGTCCGTTAACAAATTCTTCATACACTCTCCAACCAACAAAAAGACATGCAGGAGCTATAAGTGGAGAAGGCTACTTTGCGAGAAGTAGTATTTTAAGGATAACCTTCTAATGACATAAGTGCTTGGAATGAAAATGGTGTTACACCTCGAGCCTTGGGCTATCATGAACCTAAGCCTGAGAAGGAGTCCAATTAAGAACCTTTAATAAGGGAAATAACCAAATGAGGGATCCTAAACGGAATTGATATCCAGTAATAGATCAAGAAGGTAATCCAAGAGCATGAAGTGAAGAAAGCAATAATCAACCTAGGTGCATTGGTCAATTTCACCCCTTTTTACAATTAGCATCCTAACTTTTAAACAATTCATCATATGTTATTTTATGTTTAGTATTTCCAATAACTTTGAAATTATGGTCAACCTCTATTATGAACTTACATGATTACAAAATAAATTGACCACCAATCTAAATAAGTACCTACAATGCAAGGGAGAGAGTCTAAAAGCTTAAGTCAAAAGATTCAACACTTAAGCCACTGAGATAAATGACTTGAATGAGGATATAACAATTAATGCCATGACTCACAATCCTTAAAGATTGTAATTCTAACACTTACTAATATAAAATGTACCCAAAGATTATAAAGAAATGATAGGGATGGCATATAAGTGTATTAGAATAGACAAGAAAAATTGTTTGGGACATGACAAGCCCAAATGAAGAGATAAAATTATAATGAAGGCCGTTATGTACATCAACAAGTGGAAAGAGATAGGGGTAGACTATAACCCAATGTAGGTTGGTATTAGACCAGGAGAGAGGCATACAAGTCTTCCTTGTCCTCTTGCATGCCTAAATCAAAGATTTTAATATGGGTTAATATTTATAGGATATGAAAAAAGTTTAAGTATGAGTTGAAGCATAATACTTTTGAGTTCTTTTTACCAATTAAAAACTCACATACCTACATGATTATGATACATCATCATGTAGACAAGAATTTCTACCCTAGATAGTTAAAACATAAGAACTCTGACAGTTGAAAAAAATAAATTCTTTTAAATATTGTTAAACATACCTACACTTAATACACATGATACAATTATTATCTCTTTTGAATACTTACCAAAAAGGTCAATTCATTAATGTCACGCCTTACCGTAACATGCTCCCGTAAAATAATTAATGATCCCCAAAATGTGGAAACCACTAATTACTCTACAAGGGATTTCTATGAACTTTTTCTTTTTACTATAATTGGTGTTTACCTGTTTATAAATTAACGG
>CANYBF010310508.1:0-24913 GCA_948192965.1 Dalechampia spathulata
CCACCCTCAATCATCAACTCAAATGGCTAAGACAAGTGATGTAAGTTAAGGTTTACATAGTCCTCACACATGTAACTAGAAATTGGTTTGGCTATACATAACATCAAATTCACCACTTCTACTTTCTTATTCCTTCATGAGTCAATCTAATTATGTCTTTCAGACACAATCAAGAAGAATAAGAAGAAGAAGAAGAAGAAGAAGATATACATATGATTGAGAAAATAAAAAAAAAATATAAAAGTTAAAACTGATCTATGATCTTACCTTGACTAGTTGTTGGAAATAAGATGAGAAGAAGAGTTGGAAGTAAAATGAGAAGCAGAACCCATATGGTTTTGGTAAAGAAAAGAGAAAAACCTAACTTATTTTCTCCTTAATAAGATAAGTCTTTTTATTTTATTATTATCATTATTATTGTGATTATCACTTAAATGAGGACAAGTCCAATCATATATGGACACTTGGCAATCTCATAGGCCTTCCTTGTATAACCTTCTTTCTTCTCCTCCTTATTAATTAAAATATCATCTACACATAATTTTTACATAATATTCCATTTATAACCTTCACTTCTATTATAATCCCATTTATATCCTATCCTACCAGTAACTATACCATTACTTCTAACTCTTCCCTTGTACTTGCACATATTAACTTATACTTTGTCCTTCAATAATGTGGTAAACTAGCTAAGTATCACTCTTCATCTAAAGCATTCACACCTCAGTCATGCATTTCATGTATGAAGTAAGCAGTCATTACAACATGCCTATGTGTGAATGTGAGACTTATCGAGAGGCTAATAATATGGATGTGACACTTCATCCTCAATCCTTCTGTCAAAACATTTCATGATTTTCATTCCCTTTTATTTGGGATCTAGTTGCTGCTGGATTTTCATTTACTTCCTGGAAATATTTTGACAGTAACTTGCTAACTCTCGTTCTCTTGGGTTGTGCATTTCAAATGGCAATGAATCAAACCACCATGTTTGATGTTATTCCTATGGCAGTCAAAATTAGTGACAAAAAACTCAATAGCGATAATTATTATAATTGGCGAAAGGCGATAGATATGTATTTATTAAGCATTGAACAAGACTTGCATATGACAAAAGACCCACCAATTTCTAGCACCTCAGATGATGCTAGTAAAGAAAGGTACTTAAAATGGAAGAAGGAGGATGCCAAGTTGTTTCTGCAGATTCATAATTGTATTTCAGCTGAAGTCATTAGCATCACTAATTATTGTGTGATAGTTAAAGAATTGCTTGAATACATTGGTTTTTTATATTCAAGCAAGGGTAATATTACTCGTACTTATGATGTCTGCAAAGCATTTTACCATGCAGATAAATAAGATAAGTTTCTTACAGCTTATTTTATAGAGTTTAAGAAAGTTTATAAAGAGTTGAAGACTTTGATGCCTTTAGTTTTGATGTCAAAGTCCAGCATACTAACCTTGAGAAAATGGCAATTATGAGTTTTCTCGTTGGTTTACCTGTAAAATTTGACACTGCTCGATCTCAAATTCTCTCAGGTTTGAAATTCTCTCATTACATGAGACTTTTTCTCTAGTACTTTGCATTGAACATAACCTTACCTCAACAATTTCAATGACTTCTAATTCTGCTTTGCTCTCTCGATGAAATCAATCTCATCGACCGTCTCAACCAAGTAATTCTTTTACTCGGGATCCAGGGAATGTTATCTGCTATTATTGTCATGAACTAGGTCACACTAGATGCATTTACCAGAAATTAAGTAATCGATCTTCTCAATCTATCATTAATCCTCGTACCAATGTTACCATGACTACTTCAAATTTGGTACTAGTTTCTGCTGATGAATTTGCCCAAATCTCACAATATCAAGATGCCCTCAAACAGTCTACTCCATCCTCCTCTAATAATAATAAGTCAGGTAATCAAAACTCTTATCTTTTGTCTACCTCCACTAAATAGGTCATTGATTCTAGTGCCACAGATCACATGACAGGTAATTCTACCTTGTTTTCATCATTTAGTCCTTCCATTTCTTCCTCTTCTGTTGCATTAGCAGATCGCACGACATCTGCTATTTTAAGTTCATGCACTATTAAACCAACATCTTCTATTTCTTTATCCTCTATCCTTCATTTACCAAATTTCTCATTTAATTTAGTCTTTATGAGTAAACTCACATGCACTTTAAATTATTCTATTTCTTTTTATCTTGATCATTGTTTATTTCAGGATCTTACAACAAAGAAGATTATTGGTAAAGGACATGAATTAATTGAGTTGTATATCTTTGATACACCCATTTCTCACTCACTCGTGTGTTCTGAGACTTCTAAATTATTCATTACACATTGTCGCTTAGGTCATCCTCTCTTTCTTTGTTAAAATTGTTATATCCATAGTTTAACAATTTGTCATCTTTTCATTGTGAGTCTTGTCAGTATGCCAAACATCATTGTAGTCTGCTTGGTCCAAGAGTCAATAATCATGCTTCTTCACCATTTGCTTTAGTTCATACTAATGTTTGGGGTCCTTGTCCAATATCATCAAAGAATGAATTTGTTATTTTGTTACATTTGTAGATGATTATTCTCGTGTAACATGACTTTATCTAATGAAAAATTATTCTGAGTTGTTTCATCATTTTTCTGCCTTTAGTGTTGAAATTCATATATAATTTAATGTTCTTGTACAGTGTTTACATAGTGATAATGTAAAAGAGTACTTATCTCATTCATTTTAAACTTTTATGATACAACATGGTATTCTTCACCAAACCTCATGTGTTGATACACCCTCTCAGAATGGTATTGTAAAGCGCAAGAATCGCCATCTTCTTGAAACTGCTTGTGCTTTTCTTTTCCACAGGCAAGTTCCTTCCTAATTTTAGGCTGATGTTGTAACAACTGCTTGTTTTCTTATTAATCATATGCTCTCTTCGGTTGTTTGAGGTAATACTCCATTTCATACTTTATTTCTTGATTTATCTTTATTTTATATTCCTCCTCGTACATTTGGTTGTGCATGCTTTATTCGTGATGTCCGTCCATAACTTAGCAAACTCAAACCTCAATCTCTTAAATGTATCTTTTTAGGGTATTCTCGATTACAGAAGGGATATCGTTATTATTCTCCTGACTTACAACAGTATTTAGTCTCTATTGATGTTACCTTTTAGGAAGATGTTCCTTTCTTTTCCTCTTCCTCTCTACTTAACCTATAGAAATAGACTGATACCTTTATGATCTACATTGTTCCTAGCCCTCTAACACTTTCTACCTCTCTAACATCAGCCTCCACACCTCCTTCTCCACCTCCACTTCCTCCTAAACCACAGTTTGTGAAAGTGCATACTTCGCATTCCTAACCCACTGGCTCATGTCCTACATTAATCCCTCTGTCTCCAGATCTTGATCCTTCTAGTATTGATCTCCTTATTGCTCTTCGTAAAGGTAAATGTAAATGTGGTCATCCCATTTCATCTTTTATTGCTTATAACCATTTATCTCCACTTACTTGTTCCTTTATTGCTTCTTTAGATTTAATTTTTATTCCTAAGACTGTTTCTTAGGCTTTAACACATTCTAGTTGGAACATGGCAATAGTAGAGGAAATGAATGCATTGGATTCTAATGGTACATGGGTTTTGATTGATTTACCACCTGGAAAGACTACTATTGGTTGTAAGTGGGTATTTACAGTTAAGGTCAATTCTAATGGGTCGATCTCCCAATTGAAAGCTTGACTTTTTGCTAAAGGTTATGCTCAAACTTATGGAGTTGATTATTTTGACACCTTTTCTTCTGTTGCAAAAATGACATTTATTCATCTCTTTATCTCTTTAACAGCTACTTAAAATTAGCCCTTGTATCAATTAGACATCAAGAATGCCTTCTTACATGGTGATCTCTAGGAAGAAATTTGCATGGAGCAACCACCTAGCTTTGTTGCTCAGGAGCAGCATGGGGAGGTGTGTAAACTTCAAAAGTCCTTATATGGTCTAAAACAGACCCCACATGCATGGTTCGGTAGGTTTAGTGATGTTATTCAACAATATAGGCTGTAGAAGAGTACATGTGATCATTCTATCTTTTGTAAGCAAACTGAATTTGGTATTGTTCTTTTGGTTGTATATGTTGATGATATTATCATTACAAGCAATGATGCTATAGGAATTCAATCTCTTAAGTCCTTTTTGCATACTCAATTTCAGACAAAGGATCTAAGTATATTGAAGTATGTTCTGGGAATTGAGATGACTAAAAGTAAGCAAGGTATCTTCTTATCACAGAGGAAATATGTTATTGATTTATTAATAGAAACTGGGAAGCTTGAGGTAAGGCCGTCTAGCATACCAATGACACCTGGATTACAACTTATGAAAGATGATAGTACGTTATTTCCAGATCCTAAGAAATATAGATGGTTGGTTGGGAAGTTGAACTATCTTACTGTTACTTGGCCATATATTGCATACTCTGTTAGTGTCATTAGTCAATTCCTATCTTCCCCTACAGTTAACCATTGGGCTATCGTAGATCAAATTCTCTGTTATCTAAAGAGTGCACCTGGTCGTGGTATTATTTATAAGAACCATGGTCATGTTGATATTGAGTGCTTTTTAGATGCAGATTAGGCTAGATCTAAGTGTGATAAGAGATCAATCACAAGATATTGTTTGTTTTTAGGAGGTAATTTGATATCATGGAAGAGCAAGAAGCAAAATGTAGTGTCCAGATCGAGTGTTGAATCAAAATATAGAGTCATGACACAAACAGTATGTGAAGTTATTTGGGTTCAACATCTTATAAATGAGCTTGGATTTAAATCCGAGCTACCGATAAAATTATGATGTGATAATCAGGCAACTCTTCATATTGCTACAAATCTAGTTTTTCACGAACGTACTAAGCATATCGAGGTGGATTATCATTTTGTTCGAGAAAAACTTCAACAGAACTTGGTTTTATGAGGACTGGGGATCAGTTGGCAGATATTTTCACTAAAGCACTTAATGAGGTTCAAATTAAGTACATTTGTGATAAGTTGGGCATGATTGACATTTACACACCAACTTGAGAGGGAATATTGTAGATTAGATTAGATATCAAATTTCATTTGTTAAATTTTCTTATCCTATCTTAGATTTCCTTATCCGATCTTATACCCCTTACCCTACATGTATAATGAAATAATATACTTACAAAGCATTATACATAACATGTTTGGTGGTTTTTTAAAAGGTTCATACTTTACTTTAACATTCTTCCTATGAAATCATTTACTATTTATAAATTTATCAAATAAAATTTATTAAATAATAAATCGCAAGAGAATACATATTAAAATTACTATTAAATAATTATAAATACAATTAATTTTTAATAAACACATAAATAAATTTGAAATTATAATTTTATTCATAATAAATTAGAATTGCACCCGTTTATTTTTTTGAAAATGAACTGAAACACTCAATAATCATTACACTCTTTTAATTAACGAAAATATATTTTAACTAACGAAATCTAATCTACAAAGTATTTCGACTAACCTTTAAAATATAAAAAATATAACCATAATTATATTCTATCTTTAATGAAATATTAATAATAATTAATTTTAAAGATATGAATTATTTCCGATAAAATATATCTTTTATATTTTATCTTGAAATTTTGATTAATTTGAATGGATTAAAACTTATATAGATCAATAATGTTATATTTATTAATAGATCTTATTTAATAGGTGTAATTTTGTATTCTTTATTAATCTAAAATAAAATAATTATTTTATAATAAAATGAAATTTTTAATTTAATAATAAAGAGGTTTAATTGTGTAGTTATATAAGGCTGCACCCTTTTTCATTGAAACCAGCTACAAATGGTTTTACAATTCATCCAAGAGATTAAAACAAAATTAAAGTGACATTAGTAAATATTGGTATGACAAGTGTTACAAGAATAATTCTTAATGATTGATTTTGATTCAATTGAACATAATTAATGTTAAATATAAGGTTTTGATATAGTTAAAAGTAGGGTGCTTTTAATTATGATTTGGTTATAGGTCTACTACTATAAAAACTGAATTGTTTGATTTTAATTTTTAAAAAATATCAAATATATATAGATATTATATTCTACTTGTTAGTCATTAATAATGTTATTTAGTCCGTTAATTTTGGAATTTTTCCTTACTTCATCAAAGGAATGTTAATTTATTGTATAAATATTGTTCGATAATATTTATTCATTGAGGAAATTTCTCAAATATTTTCTATTTCAAACATGGAATTAAAGTTGTGTAAATAGATCTAGGTTTAACTTTTTTTTAATCCTTTTTAGATCTCGTTTGTTTGATTTAATTTTTTTAATTTCTTTTATTATCATGGTTATTGTTGAGACAAGTGTTTAAACAATGAATGCCACGAATCTAGTAAAAACTAACTAACTAACAATGATGATTCATTATGATTGATAACTCATACTTTTCTTGACACTTCTTTGATAAGCTCTTAATTAAATGACAATAATAACTTGAGTTGGAGTTGATATAAACAATTGACTTTAAGTGGGAAAGATAAGCTAGATTTTCGATGATGGCATCGTTCCTTCTCTTGATATTATTGTTGAATATAAGGCTTAGAAGAAATGTGATTGTATAATTTTTTTCTTATATTTTAAATTTTATTTCAAAGAATTTATCTGAAGCCTTCATATATGTTAATATTGTGAAAAAACTTTAGGGCAATATCATTGAGCAATTTAGGGAAAGCAATAGGTCTTTTAGTATATTAGATTCAAAGAGAGATTCCTTCTTTATGGTAGAATAATTTATGAGTTGTCATATATTTCACTAAATAAAAAAATTTATAGGATGAGTTGAGATCTCTTAATACCTATTACTTGTTATACCTACAAGAATTACATTTGTGACATTGGTAAATGGTCAATGGCTTGACTAGTTGATAACATGTTATATAATTTCTTATGGGGTTGAATGATAATTTGAGAGCACTTTGCAACCAATTGATACTACAAGATCCTTTACTAAAAATCAACAAAGTGTATTATATTATTCTTTGAGATGAAAAGTAACAATTTATTTATCACTTTAAATTTAACTTGATATAAAATGTTATTATATTGGTCAAATCATCAACCTTTAGCAACCTAATTGATGAGATATTATTGAGTTTAAGGGTGTTAAAAAAGATTTGCATATGTTTTGTAATTACCATAAGAAAGAAGGTCATTTGAAGGATAACTATTATGGATTGATAGTATATCCATATTGGTTCAAGGTTCTAGAGTGGAGAAAATCATCAATTGATCATTTTTCATTAAAAGTTGGTTTGATTGACAATAAACTCCTAAGGATCATGTAACTTGAGTCCCTCCTTAAAAACTTGTAGTTGTTGTAATAAATTCTTTTGAGGATCAGCTTTATAATTCTTCTTTTCCATCTTCTCATAATGTTACATCTATCATTTTTATATATCTATTAATGTTTATATATGATTATTACTTGTCATAATTAGATTAAATTGTGTACATTTGACAATTGCCTATTGATAGAGCTAAGTGAATTAAAAGAGCACTAGATATAGTCATATATGGAATTAAACTATTGATTAAGATACATAAGCAATAATCTTGTTATTTGGGTGCATGATAAAAATTTCATGGTTTAATGGAATTATACTTAATTATAAACTACCTAACACATTTTGTATATGGGCATATTCTTATTCCTAGTCAACCTAAATCCCCTTGTTGACTTTTGAAGTAGATTTTGGAGAAAAATAAATTAAGAAAATGGGAGCTTATGATAAGACAAGTGGGAACCCATAAGAGATAAATTTTATTGCCTTGTGTAGATGATTATTTTCATAAGGGAGTTTAGCAGCGGCTTAATGGGTTTTTATTGAATAAATGGTATAATTTTAAGATTGAAACCTTAAATGGCTCTAGAACATCCTAGAAACTTGGTAATTATGAAGAACTCAAATAAACCAAGATAAGTGGAGGATCTATGACGTCAAATAAGAGATTTAACTTCTAAGATTAAAGGAAGAGTTTATGAGAGATCAATACCATTCCAACTGAATTTAGGTGAATTTAAGGTCCTTGTTTATATGCTAGTGACCAACTTATATATATGTAAATATTTGAAATTTAAAAGCTAGCAATAAGAGGAGTAAGTTGTTATGGAATGTAAATGATTTTGTTAGTGAATTGAATACATGAATGGGTTAGCTTTGAATGCTTAATTAGGGTTGTTAAAATAGTTAGTGGTTAACTTAAATGAGATGTTGTTAGAACTCATGTATGTTATGAACATGATGAATTTAATAAGTGATATTTTGTTGCTTATATGCATATATTTAAATACCTTAGACTATTAAGTAATGTGAAATAAAGAAATAAATAATTAGCTTGATGGAATCATTTTATTAAGCAATTGTTTAATAAGATGAATGAGCCTAATATGTTTATGATTAAGGATTTGTATCTTATAAATGCAAGCTGCCTAATGTATATAAAGCACATGAAGTGAGATTGAAGCAAAGAAGGAGTATACATATGAGTAATTGAGTTGATTTATGAATTGATTGGGGAATATTGAATATCAAAATACTTATGGAAATTTTGAGTAAATTTAAGACATTATGTGCATGGTTGTGTTATTGATTAGAATTTATGTAGGTTGGTTGTATATTTAAGTATAAAAGCACCATAAACATGAAATTAAAGGGTTGTTAAATTGCTTGAGTATGGATTAAATATTATTGTTAAATAGGGATAAAATTTCATTTAATTTACATGGCTAATGAATGTACCTTGACTTATAAGTAATGCATAATAATGCAATGGAAACTTAGGGTAAATAAGTGCACATTTAGGCTAAAAAGTTGGACTATATGATCATTTCCATGGACTTATTTTCTTGGCTATCAAATAAAGTGAACAAATATTATACTAGGTGCATATGCATGCGCTCCTTCTTGTATGAATGCTTTGAATGGGAAAGTTATGTAATTAATGCATTATTGAGTTGAACTATAATGGTATGATAAATAAGTGGTTAAGGTTTGCATTAGAAGCTTGGTAACCAACCATTAGACCAATTAAACTCACATATACACAAATTCATCAAGGTTGTCGTAATACACCATTAAGTTGGTAGGATTGCCAAATTTTTTTGGCTACATAATGCATGGAAATGTTTGCTATATTAAGCCCTTTACATGTTGGATTTATTTTTACTCATATATTGGTAGTAGAAGTAACTAATCGAAATAATGTAAAGAAGCATAACAATGTGTATATTATATTATAGAGAAGGTACATCAAAATGCATAAGTCAGCCTAAGTAAAATTAGTAATCTAAGACATTGAAGGAAAAAAATATGTAATTTGGAATCTAATAATATCATTATGCTCGATCGAATGTATGAAAATTAAGGACTTAAGGTTTATCAATTTCTTTCATAAAATCAAATGCATTTACATTAGAAGTAATATTGTTGATTAAGGGTGTACATGCAATATAATTAAATGTGTATTCAATGTATAATTTACTAATTAAAGGATTTAAGTCCTAAACAATTTATACTTAAGTATGTGAAAATGATGTTCATATATAAATATTTGTAAGTATAGTTGACAATGTGAATGCTTAGATTCATGGGTAGCTTGAGTGATATAATTATATGTTATGGCCCATAAACATTTTTTTAAATGTGAATAGAATCTATGTAATGATAAAGAGAAGATCATTGTTTCAGCATTGATGAAGGATTAAGTTGAAGATAAACAAATTTATATTTATTGACTATCAATTTTTCAAATATGATTATGAGTTATTTAATAAAAGGAAAAGTATTGGTTAAGATAGATGTGCTCAACTAATGCTAACTCTACAAATGAGATCAATGAATGTACAAAAAGCTTGCCAAAAAATAAATATGCTATAAATAAAATCTTTGGTAATGATTTAATCATCATTCACCATTGCTTTAATGATTTATTTAGAAGTGTGATTTTATTAAGATGAAAATGAAAATTTTCTAATATATTAATTATTTTTAATCATGATAAGTTTTGAATGCCAAAAGAGCTTATTGATTTGATAAGCTCTTTATTTTAGAGAATAATTCATATTATGGCATAGACTTTTATAGTAGTGTATCACTAAGGGGTGTTTGGTTTAATTGATAGAAAATAATTTATAAATATCATGTGCTTATGAATTAATTAATTTATAAATAGTAAACAAATTGAGCAATTATGTGTTTAATTAAGTAGTTTATAGACGATTTATGTGATAAAAAGTAAAATTATTATTACAATCATTAATAAGAGTATTAACTATTTTTTATATAATAAATCATATTTAATTAATTTTCATTATAGTTATATTAAAATTAATTTAATTTCATATTTAAATATATAAATAGTTAACCTATATAAGATTTTATTAAATTTATAGAAAAAAATTCATGAAAGTGTATTTGAAAGAAATATAATATTTAAAATTTATAAAAAAGTAAAATAATAATACTAATAATTGAATTAAAATTTATAATTTTATTTAATATATATTTTAGATTTTTCAAAAAAATAATAAATTTATAAATTTAAGTAAGATGATAAAATTAAAAAAGTAAATTAAATATTCAAAAGTAATGATAATAAAGTAAAATGTTGATTAAATTAACTTATAAATTATAAAATGAGAAGCTTATTTTGACATAGTGGATGAGAATTAACTCACAAACATCATCTACTTAAAAGTTAATTTCAACTTATAAATAAAAAAATTTAAAAAATTTTCAGTTAAAGAAATTTATAAATAGTTAATAAATAGCTGATGCGTTTGAAAAAAATAATTTATAAATAAAATTATCATTAAAATAATTAATAAATATATTAGTTATTTTATTATATATAAATCATATGCTTCATAAATTTCTGATCCCTACACCAAACCAATGCCAAAAAAGACTTACTAATGACTCATAATCACCAAAACTTCAAACTTATAATTGATTTCAATTTTTGAAATAATATATGTTTTAACAAAATACTATGAGATTAAACAAATAAATTAATTTTAAGTAATTATTTTTTGAAAAAATATTTATTTACATACATCTTTTTTTAATAAGTAAACATTAATCAGAATAACCGAATTTATCGCTTTATGCTTTCAGGCTTCATGCTTCATGCTTCATTCTTTTTTTCTAGAATATATTCTTTCCTTTCTCCGTTTGCCACGTGGCATAGCAATTAAGAATTTGATTCTCCATGGTGATTTAGCGTAGAAAATAATAGAAGATGCCGTGGAGAATAAATTCAAAACGAATTATTTTTATAAATTCATTTTGAAATTTCTATTTTCTTTACTATTTTTGTTTTAATTATTATCTAATAGATCTAATGTATTCATAGTCACATTTTTCCATAATATTTATATATTCTTAAACTAATTATTGATAAAATCAACAAACAAATTATATTATAGTAATTAAAATATAAGATGCGTAATTACAATATAAAATAAATATTATAAATTGAGTACTAGAAATCAAAATCAGCATCCTATGCTATGAATATATATGGAATTTGTAATTGCCAAAATGGAAGAATGACATGAACAGAACACCCAACTCATCACTACTTTCCTATTTAGAAAGCATACGCAAACAATTTTCAATGCCTCCATATGTTAATGCTCAGATTGACGATGTCGATTGATGTTTAACATTTTTGCACTACACCTTCTTTTTTCAATTTATATTAATTATCATTAAAATTTAATCCACAACATACCCATAAATCAATAAATAAAATATGTTTTTGACAACAAAAACACCATAGTATATGTTACTTCTTGCTTAATAAATACCAGCTAAACCTATGAGGGTTATGATTAAACAGAGTATCAAATGCACCTTTAATACCAACCGTAAGATTAATGTTTGATAAGGGAATGTATTGCATATACATGTAATCATAGAATATCATTTAAATGAAGAATTTGAGAGCGAAGAAGGAATGATTAGAATTGGGAGGTTGATGGTTTATGAAGCAGGAAAGAGACAATGACAGTAACATGATCAAGTTTGCCGCCTGCATATCCCACATAACCACAAGCTTTTGCTGCATCCCCAAATGGACTCCTTCCACTCTTCAACTGCCCCACGCCTTGTGCCCTCCCTCCCAACTCCTCTGCTATTTCCTGAACCATTTCCCCTCCGAATATTCAATACCATTTCCAGCATGTTCACTTAATTGATCAGTTTCTAGTTTGTTTTAACTATATGTCCGGTTTTGTCCTTATAAGCTGATCTAATTCAACTCAACTAAATCTTAGTTATAAGTTGATTGGCTATATAGATTATCATTTCCACTCTTCATGATTTTGGCAGAAATTTTCAGCATCTAAACTTTCTAGGTAAGTTTATATAGAATTGTAAATTGATTTAAAAAGTGAAAAGATGCATCATTTTCTTCAATGTAAAGAGTTTTGAAGAGATGGTGAGCACCTGAGGGCTTAAACCAGCTTGCAGTGAATTGGAGATTACAGAAGCTATTTCCTGCTCATATAAATTGTCAAACAGTCCATCAGTAGCAATGACGATAACATCACCTTCCTCCATCTCAATATCATATCCCTGGAAATAGTGACGGAATCAGAAAACTTTTTTAGAAGATCACCATTCCTAATGATTTTATATTTGTTAAATATGTCAAAGTACACTAAAATTTATATAGAAAATGATTTTTTCATCCAAATTGGGGGATCGGTCATTCAAATCTCTATAAAAATTTAAAAATTTACATAAGAACAATTTCTTTTCTCTCCGAACCAAAGAACCATGGCTACCCCCAACTCCTTGATTCTGTCCTTGCCTAGAAACACAGAGAGTATTAGCACATGAAACTCTACTCATATCATACCCTTTTCATACTTTTTTCCTCTCTAAATAATTCTGAAACATATTTGTCAAGATGAGGATGTCTGTGTCTATAGGTACAGGGTTGAGACACGGCTAATTTTCCGACAATCCAGCATGGTCATCAGATGAATTCAAGTAAAAGATTCAGAAATGTTTCAGTTCTTCATGGGAACTTACCTCTAAGAGCTCAGAGGGACGATCACCCTTTTGTATCTGCAAGGGAAAGTTGAATTCGTGTTCCATAGGAGAGGACCTCTTAAATATGAAGCCGTTTCTTATAATTATAAATCCCGAGTCCCCAATATTAACCACATGGAGAGCCTGACAATAAAAATGGCAATGCGTATGTGAATGTGGTAGCATTTGAATTAAGATCCTTGAAATAATTGAATTCTTAGCTCTTAAAAGAATGAGATTATCGAGATGATAGAAGTATAGTCGAGTACGCAAACAACCTGCTGGACATTTCATCATGAAAATGAATTAAACAGTCTTCTGCTACTCTACCAAAGTTAGATGTACAACTTCAGAACAGCTGAAAACAGGACGATATCCAGCTATAAAAATGCAAAAAGTGCATTTGACTATTATAGCTATTTGCGCCAAGAAAACAATATCAATCCTCGCACAATACTCTCCTTCAATTTTGTTATAGAATGAACATGATCTTCCCAGCTGGAATAATGTTAAACCAGTTGTCACACCATACATGTACGAAACATAGCTGCCCATGACCAAATTCTAACCTGCTAAAGAGCCTGAACTTGGGTCTCAAACAAACACCGTCTTCACAAAACTAACACCTCATGAACTGTCCTTATTTCTCTCCCTAGAATCCCTATATCTCATGATTATCATCTAGCAGAAGCCAGAAAGATGTTCAGATGATTATATTTCGCATTTACTCATATTTTGGCATCCAATAAAAAATCAGAGAAACTAACTAGTAAAGAAATAATAATCCAACATTGTAGATGATTCCCGGTGTTATGAACAATGTAAAATATCCGAAAGTGAATGGCCATTCTACGCTGATCCCAACATATTTGCACCAAATCCCAATACTTTTCAAATCATTTCCCAGAAAACTGCAGGTTAATTACAAACTGATGATGGCGAATGAAGTGGCATCCCAACGCACAAGGCTCGTTGGATTTGTAAGGGAAAAAGGAAGGATCCATTGTTATTATATTTCGATAAAATAAAAATGCTGAAGACTGATCATATTGTCATAAGAATCTGGAACCTACTTTTGAAAATGCATAGCAACAAATGGCTACCTGACCATCAAAATAAGCAATCAAAGCTGTGGAAGATCCAGGAGATGTTGTTTGCATGGCAGCTTTATCAAGAACTTCCACTGGGTCAGTTATTGAAATGTTTTTCCTATCAGCCACGATTTTCCCACAGTTTTCCATTAACTCTTTGGCATACAGTCCAGCACCAATCCCTGCAAAATAAGGCAACTCGTTGTAATACAACCTAGTCGGCATTTTCCAAGCTGATAATGAAGCTAATTTTAGTTTACAGAATACTTTTGTCCACTTTATGTCAGAAACACTTTGCAAAGCTTGGCAATAAATATCTTCCACCAGAAATGAAATACAGAGAAATAAGAAAGAGAACTACCGGATAATATTTATTGTAATAAAAAAAAAAAAAAAAAAAAAACAAGGGGAAACTTGGAAAGCAACAGCATAGTTGGAGAGTTTTATTAAAATGCTGAAAACTTACTTTTTATTGTCTTAGAGAAGCTAAGAATCCTAAGCTGTAAAGCAGCTGAATTGATAACCGTTTCAATAAACGTGACAGTTGGTCCTTGGAAGGATTTCACTCCACAGTAGCTTTGCATATCGCTCTGATTCTTCGGAGGCACCTCTTATCTTAATAGACTAAAGAATCTGACTTTGTAGATTAAGGTCACTAAATCTTTCTTTGAGAACTTGAACTAAAATGAGCCTCATTGTTTTCCAGAGGATATAAAAGATGAAGAAAAACATTCTATTTATATGGTAACCATGAAGATGCATGTATACCTTCAAATGACCACTGTCCAACTCCATCAGCAATGCCAAGCCAGTTTTGGTCAACAAAATATGTATCATCTCCACCTGTCAATTCCTGGAAATTAAGTTTTATTGAATTACTTACCCTGACAACAGTTTCATTCATGAAACAAAAGTCTCAAGGCCAAGGAGTGTTTTCTGGTTCAACTTTAAATTCCAATTTGAAGGTAGAAAATCTACTTTCAAATTATTCGACAAATGAAACAAAAAAGAATAAACTAGAATCAGTTGATAGGATTGAAGAAGTAAACTTCAAACCTATGCGTAATTTAGGCTATGGAATCAAAAAATTTATAGTCATGGTACTTTGAACATCCGAATCTGAAATGAAATGGATGTCAAATTTATCCAATACAATACTGTGAAAATTTTTGATGAACTTGAAGCAATATTATATTCTTACCTCTGCGGCTTGTGCCAATGAAGCAACACCAGAGAACAAGAAAAAACCAGATGATGACGCTTCTTGCCTATTCATAAACAAAACAAGGAAAAATGAATAGCAGACAAGATTTTAGTTTCTGAGGTTAACAGAAAGCTTCATTTGTTCATCTTCTCGTGAACATAAGAAGCAAGATCCTCGACAACAAAAAGTAGGAAGAATGAAGTTAGTAGCATACGAAGTAAGAATAATCTCTTCATTTCCTGATTCTGCTACATCGGGATATGGTGGATCTTCATTGTTATTGCTTTCCGCAGCTGACTCGTTTGCCAGAGGTGAGGAAGGCAGATTTCCATCTAACTAGAACAAAAATATAAAATTTAGGTTTTAAGATCCCTTGCTACTCGTATCTTCTCAAGACATGAACACAATTATAAAAACGCAAACAGTTTCCTTTCTATAACGAAAAATCATCCAGCATCCTTAATTCTACTTATCCTTGTCCCATATTGTTCATATGCATCACGTTCAAAAATGGAAACTTAAAATTTTGACAATTAGGTAGCATCTATGGCTCAAAAGGCACGAAAGCAATGAGATAACCTGATTAATAGTGCAAGATCATGTTTACTAACAGTATGAAAAATGCTCAATTCTTAAGCACACAAATCAGCGGCTAAAATAGAAGAAGTGAAAACTGACCATCTTCAAGTCCTCAACTCCTTTGTCAGCAGGTTGCACATCCATTACAGCATGTGAAGGTTCCTCATTCACTATGCTATGAGGTATTTCCTCCTTCACGGCATTATGAGTTGGTTCATCAGTCACACTATTATTAGGAGCAGGTTGCTCAACCGGTTTCTCATCAAGCTCATCAGAAGCCAGTTCCTTGGCCTTTGTGCTAGGAGTTAGTTCATCATCCACTGCTGTAGGAGATGCTTCGTTATCCACTGTGATAGGAGATGGTTCATCATCCGTTGCAGTAGGAAATGGTTCATCCTCCAGTGTGGTAGAAGATGGTTCGTCATCCATTGCAGTAGGAAATGGTTCATCCTCCACTGCAGTTGGAGATGGTTCCTTATCCATCATATTATAGGTTTGTTGCTCGATACGTTCCTTATCCTTGACAGTATCAATAGATTTCTCATCAACTGGGTTATCAGTCGGGTCCTTAACCAGTTTTTCACCCACTGCAGTATGAGTAGGTTCATCATCAAGAATGGCTGAAGGTTCTAAGGAATTGAACATGGGCGGCTCTTGGGCTACATCACCTTCACCACCATCATCAATTACATAGTTTCCCTCCATGCGCTGCAAGCTATGATCCTCTGCAATGATACCACCTTGAGATTCAGAACTAGATTGCACCTGATCATCTGGCTCAGCCAAATTTGTAACGGTTTCACCCTTGCTGTCCTCTTGAGACACCATTTCAGAAGCCACCGCATCCGACCTCAAATCAACAGCTGAATTAGCATCTTCTTTTACAACATATTCAAGATCAGATATACTAACTGGAGTTAAAATCTTAAAGTATATCGTCTCAGGAACATGTGTTTGATCACTTGATTCAACATCCGAAACAGCATCTCCTGAAAATCTCCCATCATTAATACAATCAGTGAAACCTTCTTCAGGCAGGTCTACTTGTTTAACACTACCAGGTAGCTCAGTTTCCTCTTTTGAAGAATCAAGAGCATCATCTGCTTGATTAACATTATTAACGACAGCAGATTCTCCTAATCTGGCATTCTGTGAAATCTCATCGACTTCTCCAAACTGGAAAAGGACACTCCCATCGGAATGCTCTGCAAAAAAAAAAGCGAAAAAAATAGATAAAAAGAATTATACATTTACGAAATACATACTCTAATGAATAGAATTATATATTTGAAGTGCATTTCCAAGAGAATCGATTTCTATAAAGGGCATTCTAAATAATAGCATTTGAATTCAACAAGAAAAAATGAAAAACTTAGAAGAAGAAGGAAGAAGGATACCAGTGGTGGAAACGATACCAAAATCTGGAGAAGCAGAATGATGAGAAGGTTTAGAAGAAGGGAGAGACAAACAACAGAAGCATTTTGAAGAAGGAGAAGAAGAGAGAAGGGGGGGCCAAAGCTTCAGAGGAAGAAAGGGAGGGTGAAAGGCAGAGGAGAAGCTTAGAGACATCAATGAAGAATGGATTGGGATATGATATTGGTGAAGAAACCATTAAAGAGCTTATGATTGAGAGCCGGGGGCGGGGGGTTTGTAGGGGGGTGTGGTTGGTGGGTGGGGTGTCTGTTTACTGAGTGGCGACTAGAAAAAGGTCGTTATCTACTTGCTCACTGATGGAGTTTTGGAACCGTTAATTCTCATTTTTATTTTATTTTATTTTTATTTAATATTAATTTTTAAAATCAACCTTTCATGTTTTCCTTTGATATTAAAATTTTTATTTTTTCATGTTTTGTCATTTGCTAAAATTTTAGATATATATGGATGAAATATACATGCCCTAATCCATGATTCACTCTATTCTAATCTATATAATTTCTTTTTATACATTTAAAGTTGGATTTTAACATATTTACTTAGACATGTTTTTATACTTCAATTGCTTATGTGATAAAATTAAAAACTTTGGTGATTTTGATTTTCGAATTAAGTTTTCAATTCTACTAGAATTTAAAAGTTTATTTAAAATTAGTCCTTGGTATTTATGATATGATTTTATTCTATCTTTAATATTTTTTATGTCATTTTGTATACTATATCATTAATATGTCTTAACTAATATATCATAAATCTTTCACATTTTTTATGTTTTTTTAGATATCATATTTTTAATTTGTCTTAATTAATATATTTAATACATTTTAATTATTATTTAGATACCTTTAATCAATATTCTTAGATAAAATGCATTGATATTATATTTAAAATTAATTGAATATTAAATTATAATATTGGATATTCTTCATATATTTATGTTTTTCCTATATATAAGTGTATAATACAATTTCATTTTTCATTATATTTTGACTATTGAATATCGACCGAATATATATGACATATTTTTTATTTTAACAACTTAATAACAATAAAGAGGATTAGACCACTAGAGTGAGAAAGTTTAAGATATATTATTTCACTTTCATTTTCACTCTTTTTATGTATGAATAATATTTTTATCTATATTATATAAGGAAATCTGATACAAGTTACTGTTTAAAAGACTTGCATGATCAAGTAGAGGTCAATGTTAGAGGGAGGAATATTATTTTTTTTTATCAAGAATTTAAAAAGTCATTATCAACCATTACTAAATTTAAAGATTAAATTTCTATTTCAACTATCATTCATAAACTTGAAGAATTGAAAAGGATAAATTTCAATTTGTTACTCCCAATTTGGTAGAGACTTGCATAAAAGATAATATAGTTAGATTTTTTATTTTTATATTTTTTGCATCTTTGTATTTTCATTTTAGTGTAGATGTTGTTGATTGCATAACAAAAATTGATCATTTGAAAATTATTTGAATGAGAAAGTGAAAAATAAATATTCAAATACTTAATGATTAATAAATATTTGAATTTCTTTAATATTTTATTTGTAAATCTTGATAATATTTTCATTAGTATTTATTTTTTTTATTGTTTAATTTTATGATTAATTGTATACATGTGTTGTTATTGAAGAATTTAATTACAAGATAAAAATATATTACTTTTGTAGCTTGTTGCATAAATAAAAGACAAAGAATGTGAATTAGAAAGTATTAATCTATCTTTGACATTTTAGATGTTTGTTATTGCTTATTGTTTGATTCAAACATTTTTTAATTTCCTAGTTCTTTAAATTTTTTCAAAAAATTTTCATTACATATTGTAGGACTTAGAAATTTTAATTATGTTAAAGCAATGTCTTTTTTTTCTTAATAATTATTCTAAAATAAAATACATTAATATGAAATTATGAATAGTTATAATTAATTGACATTTGAAATGCCTTTATAATTATGACTATATAAATATATAGGTGAAACATGAAATTTAATGTCTTATATTTTACTTTATCTATACTTTTGCATGTTTATTTTATGCATATTACATATTTTTTTAATTTTCAACCTTAAGCATACTAGAGTATTAGAATCATAATTTTTCTTCATGTGAAAGCTCCAAATACAAACAAATTAAATTAATTAGCTTAGATATGACAATAACAAGATGAAGTCTTAAAATAATTTCTTTAAAATGCATTTCATTAAAATTTATGCACTAGCCTTTCACTAGTGTGTAGGTGTATAAGTAGGTCTTGACATGCTTACTTGGTATATTTTCATACTTCATTTGTTTACATGGCAAACTAAAAAACTTTGATGGTTTTGATTTTTGTCTTAGACTTTTAATTTCACTAAAATTTGGAAGTATTTAAAATTAGTCCCTTTATATTCCTAATATGATTTTGTTCAACCTTTCATATTCTTTATGTCCATTTGTATACCATATTCTTAATAAGCCTTAAATTAGTATAGCATAAACCTTTAATGATCCTCATGTTCTTTGGATATCATATTAATGTCAAAATGTATATAAAGTTTGGTAATAATATGCTTACATGACATGTTTTGAAAGCTTTAGTTATTTATGTGACATATTTAAACAATTTTATGATTATGACTTTTGTCTTTAGTTTTTAGTTCATTAGTCATTTTGTTAATTTTTGTACCTTTTCATATATTATCCTTTAATTTGCTCAAGATCTTCCATTTCCTATAATCAATGTTATAAATTAATTAAATATTAAATTTTAACATTTGATGTTTCTCTTATGTTTATATTTCAATAATCCTCTATATCATCTTATAATTAATGTTAATTGACCTTTAACATTCTTCACATATTTTTATTTGACATTTAATTTTAAGCTTTCAAAGAATTAAATACTTAAGTGAAAAATTATTGAAACATGTCTTTTCATATTCTTAACATTTAATAGTTATCATAGCATCTAAAAGTCGTTTATGAATTTTATTTACCTAAATGAGATGTCATCATAAATTAACCTTTTAACTTCTTTATATATTTATGTTTTGCCTATTATCTTAAATGATTCACTTTGCTATAGTCTATTTGTTGTTTCATTATTTATTATATACATACATACATACATACATACATACATACATACATACATACATATATATATATATATGACATTTTTTTATTTGGAAGACTCATGTCATAAAATACAAGTCAGGATGTTTATTTTTTATCAAGAATTTAAAGATTGTATGAAGTTTTGATCATTATCAACTATCATCAAATAAACTAAAGGTCATATTTCTATCTTTGACTATCGCTTGCAAATTTAAAGAAGAAACATTGAAAATTGGAGAGATGGATTTCAATGGCTCTAAGTAACAATAGAGTATTATCAAATACGTTTATAGTTATGTTTTTTATGTTTTCATTTTTTAGCATTTATTTTTTTTGGTGTAAATGTTATTGATTATATAACATAAATTAGTGAATGCACTGCACATAGGTAAATTATTTTATTTTTGGATAATAGATATGTAATTTTTTTTGTTAGTTTAACTAAATGTATTTGTTAATTGATTTATTTAAAATTGTTTTTTCAAATTATGATTTAATATTATTTATTATTAAATTTGCATTGTTATTTGTTCATATTATTTATTCAATTTTTAAAAAAAACTTAATTATTTTGATAAGTAATTTAATAATTTTTTCATACATTTATTATTATTAATTGGCGCTTAATCATAATTATTTAAACTCTTCATTTGGTTATATTTAGTTATATTTAATATGACATATTACATAACGTTTAGTACAACTCTTCATTTCTATATTTATTCTCTTAATAAAAATTTTAAAGTTAAAATTTTTTAAAAATAATGATAATGATAATATAAATATAATTAGAACCAATTATACTTGTCAATCATCATAATATTTTTTTATAGGTCACCAAATTTAGGACATGTTATTGGATAAATGATCACATATAACATATTGGTATTGTATCTTCCAATCATAGTCTTACAATTGTAAGTTATTTAATTATATATGCAAGTGATGCTTCAATTTGAAATTTGAAATATAATGAATATAATTAAAGTTCTTTTTATATTAAGTAATATTTGAAGTTTTTAATAAACATTGTCAAAAATTACATTAAGTCTTTCTTCATGTTATGCTATTTAATAGATTTTTAATATACATATTTGAACTCTTAATTTTCTTAATTGAATTATATTTAATATGATTTATTAAATAATAATTACTTTTTATTAAATTATGGAACTTAATTAGTATTGAAATTTTGTATGTTAATTATCTTACATGTCATTATCTTTCCTTATTTACTTTTTTTTACTTATTTTAGAAGAACTTGCTGATGACATTATTTATTAACAATTTTTTATTGGTATTTATTCTTATTATTTATCATATATTTTTTAAAAATGAAATATTTTGATAAGTAATTTAATAGTTTTTTCATACATGTATTATTATTGATTAGAGTTCATTATAATTATTAAAACCCTTAATTTCCTTCTATTTACTTTTGTTTAACATGACATATTTGAAAATATTTAGTGCAATGATTCATTTTGTATATTCATTATCTTAATAAAAGTCAAAATTTTTAAAAAATTTTAAAAGTAATGATAATCATAATATAAATACAATTAGAACCAATTATATTTGGTAATAAACATAACATTTTTTTATAGGTAACCTATTTATTTTTTTTAAAATTAAATAATTATTTTTGACATAATACTTGATTGATTTATGAATAAGAGAGTATTATTTGCTAAATTAACGAAAGAGAAAGCGGAAAGTTTTTTTATTATTTGTATTTAATGTTTTTTTATTTAGAAGAATATAGAATAAATTATTTTTTAAAAAGACTATTTTATGTTTAACTTTGTAGTTAATGTTGCTTTTAATGTCTTCTTTTTAAATGTTTATTATTATTATTATTATATATGAATAAGATGTTTTGTGGAATTATTGTGAAAAATATTTAATAAGCTAAGGAGCATAAAATAATCATTTATGCTAATAGTTGGCTCTAATTTTATTTTAATAGTTTTAATTAACTTTTTATGTAGGATTTAAAAATATAAAACTATGCAATAATTTTTTTTTTGGAAATGCATGATTTGACAATTAAATATTTTAACAAAATGAATGCATAGGTTATGGAATGAATAATTTTTTTTATTATATTTTTTAAATTTATTTTGAAGAGTTATAGGGAATGTGACTGGTTTTGTGTATTATATTATTTTTGGTAACTTAAGAGTTATTAGTTTTTGTCTATAAATATAGTGTTTTTAATTACATGTGTATAAGTGGTTAATTGTAGTAAAGTTTTAATTGAGATTTGTTAATATCGATGGAGATTTATGATGGGATCTATTATGTTGTTTCTATTAAAGAAACACTATGATGTTGTTAGAGTAATTATTTTTTTACAATTTTATTTTATTGTATCTTTTTCATATTTTGTAATTTTTTTTATCATGTAGTATGGGAAGAATTATCAAGACCTATGTAATGATGCTTTGATAAAATTGGATAATTTGATGAAACTTTTGAATAAAGCTCATGTTTCTATTACGAAGCTTAAGAAGATTGTTGATGTTGAGGAGAGGAAGAATGTGATGCTCATTAGAAGCATTGAAGAGGAGAAGGATAAAAATATACAACTTATTATTAAAAGGATTGAACTTGAATGTGAGTTTGATGAATTTCATGCGATGATGTATGATTGCATAAAGAAGGCGAGAAAAATGGAGTGATTTGTTGGTGTTTTTGTATTGAAATAAGCAAAATGCTCTTTATTAAATTGTTATTGTATTTTTTGGTAGAATACACTAATTTATAATGATTTTTATGCTTATTACCATATTTTTGGTTCTTTATATTTGATGCTTTGTGCATTTTTTATTTTATGAAATTTAAATTTTATTAACATTTTCTTTTAATTCGGTTCAAAGTTGTTGGAATCAAAATTTTTTTGAAAATGTTGAATTACAGTAAGACTATTGAGGAATTCTGTTATGTATAGAGTATCCATTTTTGCTAGATTTGCAAATAACTTATAGATGCTATAAGAACTAAAATACATCCTCTCTTCTCTTAAAATTTAATCAAGTATATAGTCAATCAATTCATGGATATTGTGTTTTTTTGGAGTTAGTATTTCCCTTTCTTGTAAAAAAAACAGCATCATTATATTTTTCTAAAAGTGATGGGTATATTACTGAAGCATCTTTTGAACTTAAAATATCTCTTAAAGTTTTATCCGATGTCAAAACAAAATTTATTTACTATGGGTGCCTTATCCTAAATTATCAATGATGTTTTACATAATAGTTCAACCAATTGTGTTCCATGTCGCATTTCATATTTTGATTCTGCAGTCACTTCTAAAGAGACATGAAATCAAAAGTGTGTGATTTGTCCATTTGGTAACAATAAAGCAACAATTCCAAATGTTACAACAGGCAAGACTATTTTTGATCATGCTTGTCACGCCTGCACACACATGGCTTGGACGTTTTATAATTTGCATTGCATAATCTATGGATTTTGGATGAAGTGCTAGTATGAATTATATTAATTAGTGATAGTATGATATTTGACATTAACGTAAATCCGGGTTGTGGGTGAATTGATTGGTTAGACAAGTCTTTTAAATTATTTCGATACGTGAATTTATGTTTAGGTAATTGGAGGCAGTGTTATTATTTGGTTTTAAAAGTAGTATTGAAATTATTTTATTTGAATTATATAAGTCTATGCTTCGTTATTAAATATTATCATTTTATTGTTGTGATGATAAATACGAATTAAGTAAGTTAATTATTTTATTATTTTATTTCGTATTTTTATTATGTATTAATTAAATAAGTTATATATGCGATTATTAAATTCGTCTTTAATGGAATTTAAAAGGGATAATAATTATTATTATCATCAGGCCTAATTAAGTAAGCTATATATGCAAGTCTTAATTTTGTATTTAATGGAATTAAAAGGAATTATTATTATTATTATTATTATTATTATTAATTTATGATATTAATTTATGTTTCAAAATTGTAGGTATGTGAATAATTAATATTATAGTATTTAAATTTGGTGATCAGATTTTATTAGATATTTATAGATATATATATATATATATATATATATATATATATATATATATATATTTCTGTACATATGTAACTAGGATCGAGTATATATCTATACATATATGGTTAGATTAGGCTGATTATGAATTTAATGACTTGTTATCCTATAGCCATAACTTAATAAATGGCATTTGGATTGTATGAAGTGGACATCAGACGTGTTGGGAAGAGAGAGTGGTGTTGGGTTTAGTAATTTAAACTTGGCTCGGTGGAGACTGAGTGGAGATAAACGTGAGGAAGGGAGAGTTCAT
>CANYBF010310548.1:0-34543 GCA_948192965.1 Dalechampia spathulata
AGTTATAAATTAATTATGAATAAGGACTTATAAAAGTTTAATGAGATAAGTAAGATAAGGAATTAAATGGGTTTATGAAGTGACTTATTTATTAAGAAATAATTGAAGTGATTTATGAAAGGTCTTAAGTAGAATAAATAAATAATACCTTCAGTGATTAAAAGATGATAAAAGAAGAAAAATAGCATATAAGATTTAAATGGATAATGATATAAGAATATGAATACTTAAGAATTTTTAAATTGGGAGTTGATTAAAGGAATAAGGTAGTTAATGATAAATGATGATTTTATAATAGTGGTTAAATGATTATAAAAGTAATAAGAGACTTAGAAATATTATGAGTTATCATAGTGATTAAAATGGAAAGAATTATTGAATATTAATGTTTGGTGATTTAAATAAAGTTAAAAAAAATATGGGTTATTAAATGGAAATATAAAAATAAATATATTTAAAAAAAATTAAATGATTCAGTATAAAGGGTAGTATAAATTAAAGTTTGATAATAAATATAAGGGTTAATGAAAGGAGAATTATTGAATGATAATAATTAATTAAATTCAAAAATGTATATATTACATGTAAGGTTATACACTTAAATAAAATGTTGAAATAGTAATATTATGGAAAGGTTTAAATTGAACAAGGATTAAAGATTTGGTTAATATATGGTTATATTATGATGATATATAAAATATATATATATATATGTAAGTTAAAATATATATATAAGTTATATTGTGATGTTATTAAATAAGTGTTAATTAAAGTGACAAGATATTAAAAGTAAATTAGTATCAAAAGATTTATAAATTAGAAGAGTAAATGTTAAATCATGAATAATTGTTTAAGTATGAAATTATTATATGGAAATTAGAAATTTTATGATGATAATTAAATACTATTTGATTGAGAAATAGTATAAATAAAGTATTAATATATAATAAATGAAAGTTATATAAATAATTAAATGATGAATAGTAATGTGAATAGTAACATGAATAGTAAAATAAATTGATTAATGTTGAATATTATTATTTAGAAATATTTTCTGCTAAGTAATAGAAATTTATTTAAGACAAGAGATATTATTACTTTATATATATATATATGTGTGTGTGTGTAAGTATGAATGATAAATGTTACTAAAAAAAAATTATGTTACTAAAAAAAAAAGTAAGTAATTAAGATAGTTAATTCAAGATAAATATTGATATATATATCTATTCAATATGATTCAGAGAAAGGAAATTGATGCAAACAATTGGAATGTAAAACAGAACAGAAATCAGGTTTGTGCTTTTAGCTGATTCCTATTTTAATGGGTCGGCAGGTAAGTACTAACTTACCTTAAATCTTTTAACATGTGATTACATGTTTTGTGTCTTATTTTTATATGAATGATTTAATTTAATTGAAGTTAAGTGTTATAAGAAATCATTAAGGATTAGATATCATATTGTATTTATGTTTATTAATTATGATATGTTATGATGAGATTATGATATGCCTTATTAATAATGAAACAATAATATGAGATGAAGTGATAAATTATGATTTTATTTATTAATGTTGATATTTAATAAAAGCTATTAAAAATAGCTATAAATAATTGATTATGTGATAGTATAAATTTATAGATTAGCGTTAGGCTAATTTAAATGATTAATTGGAGCAATGATTATATTGTTAATATTATATCATGAGATCCTATTTGGATGAATGAAATTAAGTGATAGGATTCTATTTATGATGAGATTATCATATTATGATTAAGATTTATAATTGATAATTATGGAATCAAACTAGGTAAAGGTGAAATGGTGAATGTGATAAATAAATGAGTGTTAGCAAATAAGAATAATATTTGCATAATTTAATAGACATTTAATATAAAAAGGAAGTAAATAAAATAAAATGGATATTTTATTTCTTAATCCTAAGGGTATATTACGTATCGAAAATTTATACGTAATTCTAAAATAGTTGAGATTAAAATATTATAAGATAAAATAAAATGGTATATGTTATGAATTGTATTGTATAAGGTATATTTAAATACCATTTATTATGGATGATAATTTAAATATTTAAATACGAAGGATAATAATAGCTAGTTATGAATGAAGGTTAATGAATTTTAATATTGAGATTTATAACCTAAGTAAATAAGTTTAGAATTAACCAGAAAATGATGATCAAGTATTCAAATGGAAATTATATGATATGAAAAGAGATTTATATGCATATGATGCTTTGTGACATGTATGCTTTTCAAAAAGATGCAATATGAAACAAATGTTTTATGGACATCATGTTATATGAAATGAATGATATGTAAATTGTACGGTACATATGATAAAATCATGATGCCTGCATATGTTTATTTGACATCATGGTATAAAGCAAAATATATCATGTTATGCAACATAAATTGACATATGCATATACATGACATGACATGGAGAAATAAAGGAGGAAGAAAATGAATGAATGGAAGAAAATGATAAAGGAAAAAGGGTACTTGGGCATTATGAAATGAATTCCTACGGGAAATGAATGAAAAGGAATAAAGAAATGAATGTGAATTGGGTTTCAATACGTTGAACCATAGTATGATATGAAATGAAATGTAAGACCCAGTACCAAGCGCGCAAATAATATAAAATGGCCCAGAATGTAAAAAAAAGGGGCAATGAAATGAAATGAGATGATACAGAAAAATATGAGGGAGAATGCATAACATGAATGTATTCTCATATACGACATAAATCATGAATAATATAATGATGATTTATTTGTTATGATGATCATCGATAATGTGCATATGCAAATTGATCATTAAAGATATACATTTCATGATATATATACATGATGAAGTTGAGAATGACAAATAATTAATGCAATTATATGAATTATGGTGATGATAATGATGTCTTATTGATGTGGATCATAATGATATTCATGTTATGCAAATTAAATAGTTAAATAAACATAAAGTCAGTATGTCATTTTTAAATGATGAAAATTGAATAAATGATAAGGTGATATATTATATTGGCATTACTTGAGTAATGATAAGATATTCTATGAAATAAATATTAAGCAATATTAAGAGATTATCAATTCATGGTGAAGAAATATTAATGATGATATACCTAATGCTTATGGAAAATCATATATCGATCAACAACGATGATGTTTAGAAGTAAAATTTGAAAATGATTACATTGGGATATTAAATTAGGAGACATTATGATTTACATGATCTATTCATATATGATACATGAATGAACATTATTTTCATATGTTATGTGTTTAAGCACCACTGAGTTTTATACTCAGCGTTCGTCATTTGATGGACGCAGGTTAACAGATGATAGTGAGCACGGATTTCCTAAAGGACTAATTCAACAGAAGTACTCTAGGGACAAGGACTTGGTTAGGAGCAAAGTTAATTTATTAATTAAATTAAATTAATTTGTAAGGCAGTAAATGTAAGATTGTAACACAGGGACTAAGTCTTCCACAAATTCTAGAACGGTGCACCATTATTTAATAAACAGGTAAACATATATATATATATATAATTTTTCATATGAATCCCTTGTAGAGTAATTAATGGTTTCCACGTATTGGAGATCATTAATTATTTTACGGGAGCATGTCACGGTGAAAAGACGTGACAATGGGTGTGCCGATTTAGGTATAGTCGCACCGATTTGGGTATGGTTGTACCATATCTTGTGCAATGGCTTGTATGACCCCATGGACTAGTCATACCACATGCCAAAACTTGCTAAAAGATTTGTACGGGGGTACCAAGTTGATGGTACAACCGTACCAACCTTTCAGCTCTAAATGTGTATTGTGTTTTAAGTAGCGATATAGGTGTATAAAATCTCGTATAGTCGTACTCGCGTTTGCAGAAAGATTTTAAATATTTTTAACTTCTCTATTTTGTGTATGATTTACTATCTAATGGATCTATTCTCTTTGTAAATCTTATATACACTTGTGAAAAGCATTTTCAAGCAAATTACTTTTGCTAGAAAATAAAATCTTACATGCATTTGATTCTATCTCTCTCTTTCTCACTCTTTCATAACCCTAAGCTTTTGATTTATAATCTTGGGTTGGTGTATGATTAATGCTGCGGTATTGTTACTGTAATTGAGAGTTGAATATTATGAGTTTGATTATAATTGTAAAGGTTTAAGGGTGAGCCGTGAAAACACTAGGGATTGAATTCTTGTTGAAGAATTCATTATTCTATTTATGTATTGGTTTAGTGGAACTCTAAGTTGAGACTTTGGAGAAGTGGACATAAGCAAAGTGTTGTGCTGAACCACTATAAATCATACCTTGTTTTGCAGCGTATTCTGGGATTTCATTTGGTATCAGAGCATGGTCTTATTTGTTGATTAGAATTAACGTTCTAGAGCTAAAAATCAATGGCAACTCAAGGTATTGAAAGTCAATTCTACACTAGACTACCCTTCTTTGATGTAATGGACTACTCATATTGGATGCATAGGATGGAAGTCTTCTTGGAGAGTGATGGAATGGACTTGTTTGATTTGATTGAATATGATTTTTGTCCTCCAACTATCAGTAATGAAGGTGTCATAACTCTTAAGCCCAAGGCAACTTGGACTAGAGAAGAACTCAAGGAAAATGCTAGGAATAAGAAGGCAATGAATATGTTGTATTGTGCTATTAGTCGTGAAGAATATGGATGTGTTTCACATTGTGTAACAGCTAAGCAAATATGGGATGCCTTGGAGATACATCATGAAGGAACCAACCAAGTTAGAACCAAGAAAGTACAGCTTCTAACTCATCAATATGAGTTATTCACAATGAAGGCGAATGAGAGCATATCAGAAATGTACAACCGCCTTATAGTGATCACTAATTGGCTAATGAAGTTGAGTCAAATCTATCAAAAGGAAGACATCAACAATAAAATCTTGTAGGTATTGCTAAAGAAGGATTGAGAGGCTAGAGTAACCTCAATTGAAGAAGCAAATGACTTGTCAGTTTTATCAACCGATGTACTACTTGGAAAGCTTCTTACTCATGAGATTACTCTCAAGCAAGGAGTTGAAGAAGATAAAAGGAGAGGAATAACACTCAAAGCTTCAAAGGAGGATAATTCTTCTTCTATAAGTGAAGGAGAAATTAATGATGAAGTTGCCCTCCTTTCAAAAAGAGTAAAGAACCTTCTAATGAAGAAGAAATTTGAGAAGGACTTTAGGAAGCCATTTGAAGCAAGGAAGGACAGGACCAAAATAAAAAAGATACATTAAAAAGGGGTCCTGTGATTTGTTATGAATTCAAAAAGCAGAGGCATATGAGGAATGAATGTCCTCGACTCAACAAGCCATTCAAGCCATTTAAAAAGAAGGCATTAAAAGCAACTTGGGACGATGATAGTGAGACTCATGATGATGCATTCAATGATGAGGGAACAACAAATCTTTGCTTCATGACATTCATAGACAATGATAAAGATGGGGTAACCACATCTTCTCAATCCTATTATAGTAATGATGATGAGAATGATGCATTAGAAGAACTTTTAGAAAAAGTATGAATAATTAACTAAGAGAAACAAAACTCTTAAAAATAAGTTTGCATGTGTTTCAAAAGAGAAAAATGATTTGCAACATGAACTTGTTTCTCATAAAGCTAAAATTGAAAGTTTTTGAAAGGAGAATATGAAAAGATTTCAAAAGAAAGAGATTTGTTAAAAGAAAATCTTTCCAAAATTGAAAAAGGAGGTGTTAAAATTGATTCTATTTTGAAATATTAAAAGCTTAATGGTAATAGAGAAGGTATTGGTTTTGATCATGATTCTTCCTATTCTTCCAAAGGAACCATGTTTTTGAAAGCTTCCACCTCCACTCAAAAAGAAAAAGAATTTAAAAACAAAGGTATTTAAGCTAGGACTAATAAATTGCATAAATGTTCATGTTCATGCAATAAGAGTTATGTTCATTCATCTAAAAGGAAGAGTACTCATAATCATTCTAGATTTAAAAATGTCATTTGTCATTATTAGAATAAAAATGGGGTATAAAACTAATAGATGTTATATTAGAAAGATGCATTAGAGTTGTGATGATATTTATACTTCTAACCCCTAAGGACCCAAATACATTTAGGTACCTAAGAAAAGTAATTGTATTTATTTTGATAGGTATGCTTGAGATTCAAGATAAGTGAGAATAAATGGTACCTCAATAGTGGATACTCAAGGCATATGACCGGTAACGTAAGCTTATTCTCCAACTTAGAAAAATGAGATAGTGGCATTGTCATATTTGGAGACAATGCCAAAGGTAAAGTAGTTGGAATTGGTAAGATTGGTAAGGAATCCAACTTTTCTGTTAATAAAGTTTTATTAGTTGAAGGGTTAAAATATAACTTATTAAGTATAAGTCAACTTTGTGACAATGGTTATAAGGTTATTTTTTATCCTAAAGGTTGCTTTGTCTATAGGATATGAGATGATAAGTTGAATTTTTAAGGGGAAAGAATTGAAAATGTTTATGTAATTGATTTAGAATCTTTTACTAATAAAAGTGTTAAGTGTCTTGTTTCTATAAGTGAGCATTCATGGTTTTGGCATAGAAGGCTTAGACATGCAAGCTTTGAGAATATTGGAGATCTTGGAAAGAATGAGCATATGGTTAGACTTCCAAAGATCAAATTTCTTAAGGATAAGGTATGTGAAGCATGTCAAATGGGTAAACACATAAAGTCCTCATTTAAGGTAAAGAATAAGGTAACAACAACTAAACCCTTCAATTGCTTTATATGGATTTATTTGGACCAATTAGGATTTCCAGTTTAGGAGGCATGCATTATACACTTATTATGGTAGATGATTACTCTAGATTTACTTGGATTTGATTTATAGCTCATAAAGATGATGCATTTAATGCTTTTCAAACTTTAATAAAGAGAATGCAAAATGAAAAAGGATAATACATTTCATCAGTTAGGAGTGATCATGGAAAGGAATTTCAAAATGAAAACTTTATATCATTTTATGATTTGCATGGTATTAATCATAACTTTTTATCTCTTAGAACTCCTTAACATAATGGGGTAGAGGAAAGGAAAAATATAACTCTTTATGATATGGCACGTATTATGCTTAATGAGTACTAATTACCTTCATACTTTTGGGTCAAAGTGGTCAATACCGCTTGCTATATTTCAAATAGAGTTCATTTAAGACTGATTTTGAATAAAACTCCTTATGAGCTATGGAATGGCAGAAAACCAAGAATTTCATACTTCAGAGTATTTGGTTGCAAGTGCTACATTTTAAACACCAAGGATGATCTTGGAAAATTTGATCCTAAAACAGATGAAGGTTTATTTCTTGGATATGCAACATCTAGTAAATCATATAGGGTTTTTAATAAAAGGTCTTTGGTTGTTGAAGAATCTATGCATATTATTTTTGATGAAACTAATCCCCTTAGTCCAAGGAAGGATCTTGTTGATGATGATATAGGTATTTTAATGGAACAAAGAAAGGAACATGAAAATCAACAAGAAGTGATTCCAAAAGATGTTAAAAAGGAAGAAAACAATGAGCTTCCTCCTCACCTTGCTACTACTCAAATCTCATAAAATCTTCCAAAAGATTGACAATTTCATAAAGAGCACTCTAAGGAGCAAATTATAGGGGAAACACCAAAAAGGATAACTACTTATTATCATTTTAAAGATATTCATAACAATTTTACATTGATATCTTAAATAGAACCAAAAAACATTAGTGAAGCCTTAAATGATGAGAATTGGGTTATTACTATATAAGAAGAACTTAATTAATTTGAAAGGAATAAAGTATGAACCTTAGTACCTAAACCTAGGAATGCTTTTATTATTGGAACTTGGTGGGTGTTTAGGAATAAATTAGATGAGGATGGTGCTATAACTAGAAATAAGGCTAGATTAGTGGTACAAGGGTATAGTTAAGAAGAAGGCATAGACTATGATGAAACCTTTGCACCTGTTGCTAGGCTAGAAATAATTAGGATATTATTGGCATATGCATCTCATATGAATTTCAAACTATTTTAAATGGATATCAAAAGTGCACTTCTAAATGGTTTTATTGAAGAAGAAGTGTATATTGAATAACCCCCTGGTTTTAAAGACTTTAACTTTCCAAATCATGTTGTCAAACTTACTAAAGCTTTGTATGGACTTAAACAAGCTTCTAGAGAATGGTATGATAGATTAAGTTTATTCTTTATTGATCATGGTTTTGAAAAAGGCAAGGCAGACACAACACTCTTCATTAAGAACTATAAACATGACATTTTACTTGTGTAAATTTTATGTTGATAATATTATATTTGGTGCTACTAATGAAAAGTTATATAAGGAATTCTCTAAGTGTATGCAGGGAGAATTTGAAATGAGCATGATGGGAGAATTGAAGTATTTCTTAGGACTTTAAGTTAAGCAATGTGAAGATGGAATCTTTATCAGCCAATTCAAGTACACTTAAGAGATGTTGAAGAAATTCAGAATCGATGATGCTAAAGCAACTAAAATGCCCCTGAGTACTACAACCAAGCTTTCATTGGATGAAAGTGACAAATAAGTAGATTAAAAGAAGTATAGAGGTATGATAGGTAGTTTACTCTATTTAATTACTTCTAGGCCAGATATTATGTTTGCTATGTGTATGTGTACTTGTTTTCAAGCATCACTTAGGGAATCTCATTTGATTGTGGTAAAACAAATTTTCAAATACTTGATTGACACTTTGTATTATGGCTTGTGGTATCCTAAAGGTCTTTTATTTAATTTAATTATTTTTTCTAATGTTGACATTACTAGAAATATGTTAGATAGGAAAAGTACTTCTGGAACGTGCCATTTTCTAGGGAATTGTTTGGTCTCTTAGTTTAGTAAGAATTAAAATTATGTTTCTCTATCAACTGTTGAAGCTGAATATATATCTATTGGTTGTTGTTATGCTCAAGTGTTACAGATTCATTAACAGTTAAGAGATTATAATGTTTGTGTATCATGTACATTTATCAAATGTGATAATACTAGTGTCATAAATTTGTCTAAGAATCCTATATAGCATTCTAGGAGTAAGCATATAGACATTAGACATCATTTTTTGCATGATAATGTGCAAAAAAGGAAGGTTGTATTAGAATTCATTGATACAACTCACTAACTTGCAGATATTTTCATAAAACCCCTATGTGAAGAATGTTTAAACTTCATTAAGTATGAATTAAGGATGATAAATGGATCATTTTTGAAGTAGGAATAAATTTTGAACTCTAGAAATATCAGGAACGATCTCAAAAAATCCTCTATAAAATCCTGTTTTTAATGCCTGTACGGTCGTACATGATTTTGTACGCCCATATGGCTCTCTAAATTCAAATTCTAATTTCTGCCAAATGCTTGGTATGGCCTTACATCTAAAGAAGTATGCTCTTATGCTTAATGAGAAAATTTTCAAAAGGCTTCGTACGACCGTACGTGATATGGTATGCCTGTATGCCTAATTCTTCAAAATTCTAAATTCTACCGAAGCAATGGTATGGTCATATATATCAAAGGCATGTTATTGGTATAGTCATACACGATTCCGTATGCCCGTACACGAGACATTTCTTCTATAATTTGAAATTTTAGTGAGCCGGTACAGCCGTACGCAATGCAGTACGCCCATATGCAACTCAAAATCCCAATTTTAACTTAATTTTTCAAGTTTTTCTCTCACTACCGTTTTCACTGTTTTTTCAATTTTTGATCGATTTCTCACCCAAAACTTAACTAAATCACTTTAAACCAGTCCCAAATCAACCAAAAATCCATTCCCTTTAAGTCTACTACTAAATTTCAGTATATTTCACTCAAAATCTCTAATTTTTATTCAGTTTAGACTATTTTTTCAATGAATTTCACTTTTTCTGTATTTTATGATTTTCTGCTGATTTCAATCATTCTTTGAGCTAGGTTTTTTAAAGTTTATTGTTCTTTATTATGATGTTAAGCTATGTATCAGATTTTATTGTGTTTCGTTGAGTTTCAATTTTTATGGTTTTTCGAATTTTGTCAAAATTCTGTCAAAATTTAGAAAACTTTCTATTTTTCAAAAAAATCCTGATTTTGCAAAATGACTTCTTGTCGTACACGTAGTAGCTCTTTGTCTTGAGGTCGAGACAAGGGTAAACATGTTCAGTCTAACAGTGACCCTCCTCCTTGGCCTAATTTCCCTGTTTTTGGTTTTCACCACGCCATTCTTACTCAGAAACACTTTGCTCCATGTCATTTTACATGCGTTTCCACTCTACGCACTGTCGGACTCAAGGTCAACGTTAGACATTTTTGGCTAATGTTGGTTGTTTAAACTTTACTTTTCTGGATAATCAGTCTATTGATTTTATTTCTTTTGAGTTTTTACAGACGTTTAAACTTGACATGTCTCATACTTGTACATTCAAACTTTTCCGTAAAAACTTTAGACTCACCAAAATTGAGTTTGATGCTATCTTTGACTTCCCCACTGATGGCATTGCTAATGCTAAATCTGTAGTTTTTGACTACTTCGCTCTCTTAAAGGAGATCGCACTCTATACTCCTTTCCATCCTTCGAGGCTGAAAGCCTTTTGTCTTAAATCTCCTACTTTGTTTTATTGTCATAGATTGATCACATATCTCATTTTTTAGCAATCAAAGTCTAATGATACAATCACTGGCCTTGACCTAATTTTTCTTCATTCCATGGTCACGGGTACCCCTATCTAGTCTGGTCGCTGGCTTTAGGACCAGTTCTACAACGTTGGTAACCAAAACTTGCCAGGTCACACCATTTTGTTTGGATTACATATTCACCACATCTGTTATTTTCTGAAAAGCCTTTCCCCTACTCCTCTTGCTCTTGGACCTCCTAGTTCTAATCTCGATATGTCATTCATTGAGCATTCTATGCTGAATGAACCCAGCTATGTCAATGAGTACATTCACACCGAGTACATCAAATGACACTTGGAGCATCTTCCGGCATTGGGACTTCCCAATGATACAGTGGCACTGTATGGTGCTAAAGCTACTGAGGTTTGTAGGCACATGCAGGTGCCTATTCCTGAGGGTATAAAGTATCTAGAGGATGATACTCTTATTAAGCTTTGAGCATGCACTGATTCCCCTCACGACGATGCCAGATACCAGGCGGCCCTGTGCCGTAAACGATAAAGATAGTCTAAGGGTGGATCCTCTTCTGGTGCTACTCCTGATTCCACTGCTGCTGATCCTACTACTGTTGCTCCACCATCTATTACCAACTTGATTACATAGCAGTTTCTGGCACTCAACACCAGACTTGATGGGATTGAGCGTCGTATTGACTCGATGGATTAATGACTCCTACAATACACTCAGAAGTTTCAGGACTTCCAAACCACTACCACTATCACTCTCCACTCCATCAGCACCTTACTTGATCCATTTGTCCCATCTCCTCCTTGATGTTTTTTTATGATTGATAAAGGGGGAGATATGTAGTTGGGGATAGGATTAGTAGTTTTGATTAGTTTGTTGATTTTTGTTGACTTTAACTTTTAGTTGACTTTTAATTCTTTGATGTATTTATTTGAAATTGATTACATATTACATATGATGTCATCTATGATATTTGATTGTCTTTCTTGTATATGTGTTAATTTCCCTTTGTGATTGATTAATTTAATTGAAAATTAATTGCATGAATTCTAAAATAAAGGGGTAGAATTTCAAAATTCATAATTTGAGCATGTTTTGTAAATTGAACTTAGATTGATTGTCAACATAAAAAAAAGGTAGATTGTTAGACTCATTATTTTGATGGTTGTATTTCATAAAATCAATTTAAGTTAATTTCTTTTAAATGTTGAAATTGATAGTGGTACGGGTGTACGAGATCATGTACGGGTGTACCACTGCTGTAATTTACTTGGTATGGGCATACAGTTGACTGTACCAACATCGTTTTATTTTACTTGTGAAAATGTGCTTGGTACGATCGTACTAATTTAAGTACGACCGTACCATATCTTGTGCAATGGATCGTATGACCCCATGGACTGGTCGTACCATATGCCAAAACTAACCGAAAGCTTCATACGGGCGTACAAAGTTAGTGGTATGACCATACCAACCTTTCTAACCTAAATGTATATTATGTTTTAAGTAGCGATATAGGTGTACAGAAACTCGTACGGCCATACACGCGTTTGCAAAAAGATTTTAAATCTTTATAACAGCTTTATTTTATGTATGATTTGTTGTATAATGAGTCTATTCTCTTTGTAAAGCTTATATACACTTATGAAAAAACATTTTCAAGCAAGTTACTTTTGCTAGAAAATAAAATCTTGCTTGCATTTGATTTTATCTCTCTCTTTCTCACTCTTTCTCACTCTTTCATAACTTTAAGCTTTTGATTTGTAATTTTAGGTTAGTGTGTGATTAATGTTGGGGCATTATTGATGTAATTGAGAGTTGAATATATGAGTTTGATTGTAATTATAAAGGTTTGAGTGTAAGCCTTGAAAACAGTAGGGATTGAATTCTTGTTGAAGAATTCATTGTTGTATTTATGTATTAGTTTAGTGGAACTCTAAGTTGAGACTTAGGAGAAGTTGACATAGGCAAAGTGTTGTGCCGAACCACTATAAATTGTACCTTGTATTGCAGCGTATTCTGGGATTTCAAAAGGATTCTTTAAATCTAATATTTACTTATTTAATCTAAAAATAAATTATCAACCCAAGTTTAATCTTAAGTGAATAATTATATCATTTTGATATAAAATTAAAAGAAAACAACATAAATATACTAGATTTATAAAATTAGGCATATATGTGGCTATAAATTATAAAAGATAGAAAATGCAAAAATCTCATTTAGCACTTGTTCTTAATGCATAATGACACCATTTTGAGTATCGTGTTAATAATGGGATATAATTTTTAATGATTTATATTCGTTAATATTATGTGACCTCAATATTATATCTAGATTTTTATGTTAAAAATACATTTATGTATTGAAGGTTGGAGCCATCTTTCAAGTACTTCATCCCGATTAGAGACATTTTCATATAGAAGCTAGTCTTATTGGGCAGTTCCATAGGTAGTGGTACCCCTATGATCGTTTAAGTATATTAGAAGGAATTCTAGGTGATAAAATTACTAAATAAATCATTGAAATGATATCATCATATACTAATGATAAATTTAAATTGTCTTTGTAGTACTAGAATGAGTAATAATTTTCTATTGAGATTGTCTACCAAGCTTGGAGGATTATAGTCATTGCATGGTAATCTAATTAGATAAATTTCAATTTCGATAAGTTTTGTATGATCAATTGTAATAGTAATTTGTATCAAACCTATACAATTTTTATATATAATGTATAATAGGTATAAAGATATGATTAATAAGCTAAAGATGAGGAAAGAGTGACTTATTTATTGTATTGAGGTGATTCGGGCTAGCTAAGAAAAATATTGGAGTCAGCCAAGTATACAGATACAAAGTAACAGATATAGTTGTTTAGATGGTCTAAGTGTTTTTACTTATCCTCATGGTTCCAAGACTATATCTGAACCTAAGAGAAATTTGATAAAATTTTCTTTTCCTTTTTCCTAACATTTCAAATTTTATTAAACTTTTCAACTTATTTTTTAATATATTTAATTTATAAATGATTCAAAATGATGGCAGGTAATCAATCTCTTATGAGCTTTTCATGTACATACATATATGAAAGCATGATTAGGTCAACTTCATTAATGAGAGGTTGCATTATATTAATGTAAGCATATAGTTTATTTCTATTTTCATTTAGATTTACATTCCACAATTTAGTAAATATCCAATATTTTAAATTCTATTAGGACTATGTTATCCGATTGTAGTAAGAGACATCACAAAATACTAACAACCAAGATGAATTTCGTATATACTTAAAGGTATTAGGTAAAGCCTCTAAGGGATGATTTTATGATTTTAGATCATAAATAATCAGTTATTACTATACAAGGTTGTTTGCCTCAAATACTTATGGATCATCATGAACTTATGTACACTTAAACATAAATGTAAAAGATTAGATAGCAGTCATATGCTACTCTACAGGTTATCATTATCGCTTTTCAAGCAATAGTATAAGAATTATTGTTGTGTATACATGACCATATATGATAGTAGTATATGGATTCTCAAGTATCTACCTCCAAACCAAAGCATGTTACTCCAGATCATGATGATGCTCTAGTTGACCTATTCAATCCAACATCACATGCAAACATCACATGCAGACTATATTGATTCTCTTATTGTTGATGATCATCAAGATGTTAACACTACCAATCGATTATCTATGTATTTATTTCTTCATATTTTTAGATGCACTTAATTTTTTAGTTGGTATCAAACAAATTACAATGATGTTAAACTTTATTAACATTATGCTACTTTCATTGCTTTTATAAAAATGATAATTACAGTTAATATGAATATGAATATTTGAGGTGAAGAATTATAATCAAATTATGACGTATAGAAGTGTTATTTTTATAGGTGTTAAATTATGAAAATATTTAAATTACAAAGGAGATGCTACTAGATTTTTAACATAACTTAAAATAAATGATATTATATTTACTATTGAAGATTTTAATTACTAATTTCATTTTAAAATGATGTTGTTATTATTGACTTCATATTTATCAAATTTCTAATTCATTTTTAAAAATTAATATTAATAATTAATTTAAAATATCATATATATATAATTTCATTAAAATTTTAATTTTTTAACTGGAGACAAATTTAGAGATGAAAATATTTCATCTCTATTAAGTGATGGAAAATTCTGTATCTATTTTGAGATGGATTTGAAGATGAAATCTTATAATCTCTATTTAGTGATGGATTTAAAGATGGATCATGACAAATTTAGAGACAGATAACTAAGTCGTTATTTCATCTTTAATCTATCTCCAATTTTAACGTCAAATAATCTAGTGACAGAATATTTATCATCGTTAATCTATCACCAAGCACTGTAGTGATAGATTTAGCTTTGACTTCATCCATCTCTAAACTATTTTTTTCTTGTAGTGTTTCTTAGTTGTAAGCACCTTTGAGCGAGGAAGAAAGCACAAGAAGCAAAGTATAATAGGTCATACTTAAAATAACTAGGCATCTCAAGTCTAAGAACACTTATATAACTAATATAATAAGATTTGTAATCATTAGCATTCTTTATTATCCATGCAAAGATCTTATGGCAAGGTCTTCGATGTATTTATCTCTTACAAGCATCCACATGTTTATTCTCTGAATGACACTATGACTTGAGATAATTTTTTAAGTATTAAACATTTGCATGCATTCAAAATCTCATATATCATGACAACTCATAAATCTCTTATACATTGTTTACCTACCATAAACTTTATTATCTAGTTTAAGATATTATGCAAAATTAAATTCAACTACTACATGATAAATAATATTTTATATTATTATTGTTATTATTTATTTTACATGCTTGTTGCATCTATTACATGCAATTCTAGGACATATATCTAACAAGAATGATATATCCTTTCCATTTTAGAAGTTGAAAATGATGAATTTATATGAGTTGAGAACCCTAAAACTAGCTTTTAATCTTAGTCCTTAAAGTTTCATCCAATGGTTTTGATTTTTCTAAGAAAATCATTGATAACTTGTACAAAAAAGACTTGACTCAAGTAAAGTTGAATTGCTGCTTTCGAATAACTCTAGAGTTTATTTTGGCTCGATTAAATATTACGAGTCAAGTCAAGTGATGCAATATGATTGATTCATAAAATTCTGGGAGCAACTCAAGTCAAGTGGAGTGTTACTCAACTCAAATTGTGCTTAAAAATACTTTCTAGTCTATACTTCACGGTTCTTTAGGCGTAGATGCAATGAGTAATCATATAAGACTTGGATTCAAAGACTTAAAGAAATGAATTATGATAAATATCATTCAAAGTACATGCATTGAACAAATAAGATGAGGGAAAACTAACTATAATTTGCATGTATCAACTTGGATCAGCAGGTCAAATTATAATGAATCAAATTATTAAAAACCAAACAAATTCCACATTACGACCTCATCAACAACAAATTGGTTTCTTAACATCTTTTCAGAAATCTTTCCATTATGATTTTTTGATATTTTTTCCTAGTGTGTTCAAAGTCTATGTTAAAGAATATAATTGTAAAGTGTATATATCCCTACTGTAAGTTTATACAAAGCTTGAAGAATACAATCATGGAGTTATCCATGATCGGCTAGTTGTAATCGGATGAATCTGGAAACCATTATAGTGTGGAGATACTGATGTGCATTAGACAATTGTCTGCTTAAACAAAATGGCTTTGACATTGAATAAGATTCTCACATCAACTAGAATTATTTTAACATGTCCTATTACTTACTTGATCAATCATTAATTACAACTTAGTTTATTTAATATAGATAACAAATTATTAATAATATAATTAACAATATTGATACTTCCGACATAAATATATTAGAATTAGGTAACCTATTAACAAATATAATAGAATTCTCAATACAAATATTTACATAATTTATTAGCTTATATTTTTATGTTGAATTTAGGTTAATTACATATAATCTATAATTGATAATTATTTTTTAGTATTTGATTAATAATATCACATTAATAGAATCTTATATAGTTAACAAAATTTAATTTATTATAGTTATCATGAAATTTAATATTTATTTTCATATATATATATATATATATATATATATATATATATATAATTTAACTAAAAATTAATATTTACATTAAAATAAAATTCTTTGTACTAATTTTTTTTTAAGTTATATTTATGAAGTAGGATTAATTCTATATTTTTGTCTACCGTTCTCCTTTTACACTATTAATACAGCTAAAACACATTGTTTCGGAAGCCAAAGTAAGATAGTTTCCAGTAAAGGTATAAGGTCTGACGATGTGAATAGTATTTAATTAAAAACAGCCAAATTGAACAATGAGATTATGATGACAGTAAGAAGTACACAAAATTTGGTACAACCAAAAAAAAAAAAACGCCACCCATTAAGAAATTCGGTTTGGTTTTTAAAAATATGGTTTTATATTTTAAAAACTTTTGATGAATTTGTTTGAACAAACCCAACTGATTTATTATGTATTAATTTAGAATACACGTGTCATTGGAATAGAGACGAGGTGTATAGCGTTTTACAGCTGCAAAGGTTCGATTTCAAGTTTCGTGGTTTTGAAGTTTTATTTGTATATATATATTTTCAAAATAATTATGCCTTACAATAGCACTCGGAAGCCAAGGCGGGTGTTGGCTGACCTTCGCATAACCCGCACATACAAATGACAGAGCTTCTATTATATTACACTGGAAAGAAATTTCATCAAACTAATTTTACTAGAATTGACCACCTTCAAACGTTTGTCCAAACTGCCAATTGGCAGGGACAATGTCGTAGCTGGTGATTGTCCTCCCATCATTGGCGGTAACTCTAAAGGAAAGGCTTTGTCCGTTGAGGTATGAGTTGCTCTGCCAATTCTGGCCCCAGTTTCTTGACATGGCTTGCCACCCTGTTCTTGACCCTTTAACTGCAACTGCTGTGATGTCCCCTGCTCCACCTACATTGCTTATCAAAACCAAGTTGAAATAAGAATGTCCATTGATGGTGAACCTGATTCCTCCTTTCTTCACACAGGGTACCCTGTCGAAAAACAGCTACTAATTTAAAGTGCATTGATTCGCCTTGGAAAAATGCTGAGGCATGTCAAAGTTGCCATTGGTTTATCTAAATCCCAAGTAAAAGAACTATAATGTAGAATGACTTGAAACCAGTTACCTTCTGTAGACGACTGGAACAATTCCGGCTCGGTATTGAGCAATCTGCAAGAAAGCAGGCTCAGCTAAATCAAAATGTTGACGAGGAGGATTGCACCAACCACCATTGTCATTAGACAGTGCATAATTTGGAGGACAAAAGTTAGTAGCCGTAACAATAATGCTACTAGAGAGACACCACTTTGGGTCATTGTTGCAACGTATTTCAAAGCAGGCTCCACAGCTGTACCCGTTGTTGAAAAGGGCTGTGCTTAAAGCTGCAGTATTGATCCCATACCGTTGGCTGTACAGATTTCCATATCCACAAGCACCACCTACACTCACACCCCAAAATATACAAACATCAAAGATTAAAAAACTTGTAACTGAGATCACTATGTTTTCGACTGGGTAATACTAGAATCATCTCCAGGAGTCTATATTTGACTTTCAGTGCCTACCAATTGTGCCAGATGCATCGCTACCTCCGTAGAATGTAGCATGAGCAGTCTGCCAACCACCGTAGTCTCCAGATGTAGCATGAAAAAGTAAGCTGGACCCAATTAAAATGCAAAGAAATGCCTGGAATTGCATTTCTTATATGTTGGGTTGAATGAATAACCAGAGTTATCGAGCTAAGGATAATGGTTGCGAGAGGAGGTGATGGTGGTGGTTATTTATACTAGGAAGAACGGACCATGCCAATTGTGAAGTACGAAGACAGCAGAATTGAGCGGTTATCACTTTAAAGCCTACCTAATGGATAGTTGAGAACATTGATTAGTCATTGTCAAGCAGCCAACCTTGCTTAAGGAAAGATGTCATGGAGCCTAATCCGAAAATCCGATGGTGCAATAACCAAGATCACGCGACAGCCTGAAATGTTAGTAGAAGCTGCTTCCTTGTTTGGACGGTTGACTATACATGTGACGAAGATTAGTGATGGTCTAGCTACCACGTAATCATTGATTGGGTAGGCAATGCCACGCATGCTGCCCAGCCGACCATAGTAATATGAAGACTTACAAAGTTAATAGCTGATTACATATTAAAAAATGAGTGTCAAGGAATTGTTATTCTTTAATTATTCAAATTCTGAAACGAAATAATTTGTTCTAATGCTATAATAATTTATTAAGAGGGAAAATTTTATACGAAGTACTAATATAAAGTTATAAAAAAAGAGGAAAATAAATGTAAATGTACAATTAAAATTGAAATAAATTAATTAAAATCTCATTTAGTTTAAAAGATTTTGAAATATGTATATTTCATTAAATATATATATTTTAAAATGTAAATATTTATCTGAATGCCTTTATTTTATACCATTTTTTATTGATAATTTATTATTTTTTCATTTTTAAATTAAATTTTAAATATTTATTAATTTTAAATATTTTAATATAAAAGTTAAATCATATTAAATGATAATATAATAATACATAATTAATAATACAATTCTAAAAATCAAATAGAGAATGATATTTTTCATTATATATTTTTTACTTTAGAAAATTTTGATTCTATTATATTAAATAATAAATAAATAAATAAATATATGTATTATAAATTCATTCATACATTTTATGTTGAGACTAAATAAGTTTTTATTGAAATATATGTTCAAAATATTAATCTAATTATGAAAATGAATAAATAAATTAAAAAATGCAAGAACAAATGAAACATTTCATATAAAAGTAAAAATAATTCTAAACATCATTAAAAATTACATTGATAATCATAATTTACAAATATTTTGTTGAAACTACGTTGATGATAGCTTTATAAACAATTTTATCTCATTTGAAATCTTCATTTGTAATTGTTTCTAGAAATCGAAAGAGTAATTATAGATAATTTATCTATGCTAATATATAAAAGTTTGATATATAAATAAAAAATAAATAATTGATTTTCAAATAATTTATAAAGATAAATGATATAATTTTTGAATTGATTTTTTTATTTATTAATAAAGATAAGAATTAATTTTTAATTTATTTAAAAGGATAATGATATATTTCTAAAGTTAGTCCAGTATTTATCTATTCTTTTGTTATTTTTTATTTTGTTTATATATTGAAAATGAACAAATTATAATAATAAATTAATTATGAATTTTTTCAATAAAAATAATTTTTTTATTTTTTTATGTATATGTACAGATAAAAAAATAAAAACTCTTATAAAATAAAATTATAAAATTTCAAGTTAATTGATAATTTTAGTTTTTTTCAATAAAAAAATAAAAGAAAAGAATGAAATTTAATTTTTTATTATTACATTTTAATTTTATATAATAATATGGGTCATATAGGTTTGATATATATATATATATATATATATATATATATATATATATATATTGTAATAATTTTACTTATTTGTGAGTTTTAATTTTTAAAATAAAGGATTTAAAGAAGATAAGATGAAAATTTGGTTAAAGGATTAATCCATCATAATATATTCTTGCTTGTTTTGATTGATTATAAGTTTAATTATTTTGAATATAATTTTAATTATTTTTTATTTTTAATTTTAAAATATATAATGACATGGATGTTATGTGGCCTAATATTTGAGTTTCTCTTTACATATCATATATATATAAAAGGATAAATAAACCATAAAATATATAAATATCAAAAAATTAGATATTTGAAATACAAAAAATATTTCAAATCTCATAAAAATGAAATATTTGTACTATAAAACATTTTATGAAATATGCGTATTTTATTCCTAAGTTTATAAATTAACCAAATTAAATAATCAGAAACACATATTTGATAAAATATTTAATTTCAAATGACATAAATCAAATGAGGTCTAATATTTTTTTATCTAGTAAAGTGATATTTAATATGAAATTATTATTAATTTTTAAAACGGCATTGAAGTGGAAGTTAATGTGCATAAATTAGGAGAAGAAGCTAAGTTTGTGAAATTAATTGTAACTAACGGTAATTAAAGCATTGATGCATCCACATCAACTCTTTACTCTGTTACTTCTTTTGATTAATCGGTCATTTTAAATGTGATTTATTTGCAACTGCAGCTGTGAAAATTATTTTTCTAATTTAATATTATACGGTTATGTTCACCAATGTTCTAGAGTTGCATTTAATGATAATAATATAATAATTATTTTATTTAAATATGCAAATATTTTATAATTTTATAATTTATTACCTCGTTACCTTAAATGTTAAATTATTTAATACTTCTTTTGCCTCATTTTAAATATCTTTTTTTTGATAAAAAAATATTTGATTTATAATACCTATCACTTTCATAAATCTATATATCTTTTCAAAATTATTTCTAGTTTTATCCTTTCTTTATTTTAATTTATTATTTGTTAGTTCTAAAACAATAGTTAAGAGATGTGAATTGACTTTTAAAATAAAATTTAGCAAACTAGTAAAATTAAGACACTAATTTTAGTAAACTAAAATAAAAAATAAATTAATTCAAAACTAAAAGACATGCAGAAATTAAATCAATTATTTTTCAAAAGAACTCTCCCTTCCAAAGATAGAAAATATATATATATCCTTTTCATAAATATAAACTTTTAAATCAAGCAAAATAAGAAATAGTTCAAAATTAGTAAGGCAAAAATAAATAGAAGAAAGAAGAAAGAAAAATAATAAATGTTATAATTTATAGTGATTCAACTTAAATACATATATACATACTCTCAAAATTATTATCTCGAGATTCCATCAAATCAAATCCGACTACAAAAAATTTTGAAAAGTTGATTTAAAACTTTTACAATCATAAGTTTTTTGGACTAACTTGAAACATCTGCAAGTTTAAAACTCTCTTTAATCTGATATCAATTCCTAAGAAAAAACTCTCTTAGAGTTTTTAGATATGCCAATAAAAGCCATATGTCCTCTTATTTTTTTCTTATGTATTCTCTTGTTTATGTTTTCAAAAACTCATCTATTTATAGTTTAAAATATAGTTGTTATAATCCATATAAAGCAAAGTACAAATAAAGTAAACTTTTCAAGATTTATTTGAAAACAGTTTTTACCGTGTAAAATTAACAAACTAATTTTAGCAATGGGTAAATTGTAAATAATTTTAAACTTTTAAAAACTTTACATTCTTAAAAATGTAAAAATTGTTTTGTAAATCATTTCTATTACTGAAAATATTTTTAATTTTTGAAGAATATTTCATAAGGTTTTTTTTTCAAATTTTCTTAATAAAAAATAATCTTTCAAAATAAGTTTTAGATCTTTAGAAAATCTCCTTGATATGCCTCAAAAAACTCTTCCACAACAATAGATATAACACATCCCTTGATTTCATGTGTTGCCTTGTAGAAAAACTTTTGTTTCCTTTCTTGACCATTTTTAAATATATTTGATTTAAAAGTTAATTATATTTAATCTATAAAAATTACGTAGGAAATAATTAGGATTAGATAATATTTTATCAAAAGTATGCATTAATTTAAATGAGATAGCTTTCCTTTATAGCCCAAAATTAATACCACAAAAATAATTAAGATAATTTTCATAAACTTATTAAAAATAGCTAATATAAAATATATTACAATAAATTAAACGATCATAATTACCATTTGAAGAATTAATTGAGAATCTTATTTCCACTAAAGGAAACAACTCTAATAATCCACATTTATTCCAAACTATTTTAATCAACGATATTAAATTTAACAAATTAACTTAAATAAAATACCAAAGAATAGTTTATCAATTTTCTATTCATTAAAATAAAAATTATTGACTTAAAGTCAATATCATTAATTACTCGTATAATTTTCAAGATTTTAAATAATTCTTTTTTATATAAAACTTTTTTAAAGTTGGAAGATTCATATATACATATATATATATATATTGAATTAAATTAATATTAGATATATGCTTAAAAATTAAGAATTATATAAACATGTAAAATTAAATAAATAAATGTCAACAAAAGTAACTATAATATATTTTTTTTAAAAATGAGACTAATCTTTTAAAATAGTTCTCAACAACTTTTAATTTTATTGAGATTTTTTGTTCGCTCTCTTTTAGCATACAAGTGATTTTTTGGTTCACATAGAACTACACCAATCTAATTTCAAAGAAGGAAACATTTACAAGATAGTCATGGTTGGTTGCATGTCTTCTAGCACTTACAAGTTATTCCACCTATTTACATGCTTATATGTTTGCTTCTATATTACCCATCATTATGAATTTGAGCATTCTTTCTTTTTATGTGAAAAATTTAGATAATTAATATTATAATAAATTAACACAGATAGAAGTGAGAGGATGTTACTTTCCTTTTAACATATGGATAGTTATAATTTTAGAAAAGATATGAGTCATGTAAATCATAAAATTAAGAAATTAAAAGTGTTAAATATGAATTAATGAAACTAGAGTTAAAACATTCATATTAACTATCATATGTGTAACACTTCTTTGACATTCTAACTGATGGATATTATATCTCCTTATTTAGAAAAACTCAATGAGATAAAAATCTAGATAAGAAAAAAACGTATACAACATTTATAATACACATATGAGCTATTTCATTAAAATATTGACATGAAAAATCTGATGGATGAAACTTTGGCTAAGAGAATAAACATAAAAGCATCAAATAATATTATAATGGAAATTGAGTATAAAATGTTAAGCAATGTTTTTGGCGGATTGAAAGCTCAATCTAGGAGACATAACCCTTCGTACATTGTCTAATAACAAAATTAACCATACAATTCATAAATTACTTAACTAAAGAGAGATTATAATGTTTAAAATGATTATGACTCATTTCAAATTTCTTTGAATAATTAACTCAATAGCTGTGTTGTAGTAAACTTCACACATATTACCATTAAAAATTATGTCATTGTTGTCTCTTATAATTATACCAATTCTCAAAAGATGTTCAATACCACCAAGAAACATTAAAATTCTATTTTATCCAACTAAGATGGTGGAGTCCACCTCGTTATAATATTCTCTCTTTCATGTTCCTAAATAACTCTTATCTAATCAAATTGAAAAAGAGAATAACTCCTTTAAGCATGCATTTATAAGTAGTGAAAGAATCCAAATCTATTCTATTTTAAAAAAAAAAGCATTTTTAGCTCTTCATATGTAACAATAAATAAAAGTAATCTACATAATCACCTTGTCCTCCTCCATACTAGCAAATTTCTTAAAAATTGTATGCCACCATTACAAGAAAAAGGAGATGGATTTGTAGTTAGACATATATTCCATTTTAAAAAGGAACCATAGTTATTATGCATTACTATGAATCAAAAGAACATGTTTGATTGATTTTGGACATTGAAAGCAAATAAAACACAAAGAGAAGAACACCTTAGCCCTTTTGAAAAGAATGTTGTTAATAATTAGGGACCCCAACCTAACTCTCCAAAGAAACTTAAGAAATTTTGGATGCACTTTCAATTTCTAAACTAAACTCTACATAGCATCTTCCTCATCAAGCCTAATAGATGAAATTATACTACTAGAAGATGCATAGTTTTAAGTCTCAATCTCTTCTTTTTAGGGTAATGGTAACAAGATTTTACAAAGTAACCACCACTACCTTATCATTAATTCCTTAAGAACTAATTGAAATTCCCATTATAGCCTTGATTTTATCTTCATTAAACTAGCTCTTGATAAATTCAACCTTTCATCTCCTTGAATTTGCATTAATTAAATTTAGCACTTTAAAGATATTAATGTCAAGTGGCTTAAAAGGTTGAATTTTGAAACTTGGTAAATATAAAATACATACATTATGCTAAACAACACCTTATCATTATTGTCAATGTTTCATCTAAGCCCTCTTTGAATACTCTTTCTTGCCTTGAAAAGATTATTCCATAATCTAGAAGGCTTTGTTCCTTTCTTGATAGCTTAAAAGTTTCCACTTAGGAAATACACCAGTGATATTATTTTCACCCATAAACTATCATCATTCTATAATAACTTCTAAATTTATTTTTCTAGTAAATTAATATTGAAGATTTCAAACTTTTTTTTAAATCTAACCTCTTTTAATTTTTGCCCTAAAACCTTATCTCAACTTCTCTAATGAACACTAGGTTGCTTGTACAAATTCCTTTAGAAGAAATTTACCATTAATCCATTGATTTCTACTATGAAAGTTTTAGGCATTTTAAGAATAGACATCATAGGTACTAGCATAGTTAAAAAAACTAATCTTAGAGACACTTCTCTCCTTGCTTGAGAGAATAACTTCCCTCTCTAGCTCACTATGTTTTAAGAAATCATCTCATTTATAAACAACAAAGCCTATTTTTTATTTACTTTACCAAGTTAGAAGCCTTAGATACTTCTTGACATTCGTAGGTAACATTTTTAGTATATTTAAAATATTAGATTTAATATCCACTGAAGTAAACTTATTAAACGCTATATTGGATTTATTAAAATTTATCTTTTTCACTAAGGCACTACAATAATCTTATAGAACCAATATGATATTTTTAGTCTTCATGTGCATTAACTTTACTAAAAACTAAGGTATCATTTGCAAACATGAAATTTGTGAGAATAAGACATCTTCTAAATAATTTGACTCCCCAACCTAATAAAACTCTTAGCTTTATAACACTAAAAATAAAGTTGATAACCTTTCTAAAGCTAAAGAAAGAGACAAGGCAAAATGGGATCACCCTATCTCAAACCTCCAAACGAACAAAAAAAGGTGATGGAGAACCATTAACAATAACATAATTAACACTTTCTATATTATTCATAATTAAGTTCACTTATCTAACACTAAAATCTAGCTTAAAATTAGTTTCCTTGTCTTTATTGATATCTAGCTTGATGTCCATCTTACAATTATGAGAATAATCATATTTTTTTTAAAAAATGAAATGCTTTATGAGCAATGATCAAATTATCTTTGATGGATCTATTAGGTATGAAGGTTTATTGGTTAAGGGAAATGATGGAATTAATGAGAGATTTAAGAAGATTTTCTATTAATTTAACAATGATCTTATAACAAAAATTATAAAGATTGATAGGTATAAAATGGCTAAAGGACTTAAAATTTTTAATTTTAAAAATAATAGTCATATAAATAAAATTCAACTCTTATTTATACAAAAAGAGAAAAAAGAAAAGAGTATACGACCACTATTCTATAAAATGAAACCCCAATCCTATCTTGTGCCAAAACCTTATACAGGGGAGCATGACATTCCTTCATATAGGAGGAACCAAGTTCATAATTCTTAACTAAAGAAGCCATATGATTAGCAACTTAGTTTGCTTATCTATAAACGTGTTTAAGATCTACCAATAAATTCCTTTAAAGTATCTTCTTTATACCATAAGTTAGAGAAGCTAAGGGGAGAGGGTTGGACTCATTATTTTGAATGATTCTCATTGCAGTTAAACTATCCATCTCAAAGGTAACTAAACAATAGTCTTTATTGTATATAAACATAATCCATAATAAATGTAAAATAATTATACTTTAGTAACTATGATTCTATCAATGTTCATCATGAAACTTGCTACCCAATTACCATAATGATCACGAATAAGACCACTAGCTTTAGCCAAACCCAAGGAACTGTTGAAGGCTCTATTTGTATTATTCTTAATGCAATTATTTTTAGAAAGGAGTCAACTACAAAGAATCTATTCCTTTCATTTCCATTCAAGGCTTGCAAATTCAGCTCTTTTAATTGAAAACAAAAGTTAAAAAAACTATTAGCCATAAGAGAGACATTCTTAGTAACAATATCACTATACTTATGATAAAATAAACCTTAAAATAATCATATGGATATATAGCCTTTGGGCCACCCAACTTAAAAGTTATCTTTTTTATATCAGTATATATTATCAAGGACAAGAGCTTTACTTTTGTCTCCTTTGTGATAAATGGATTAATGCAATTTGAAACATTTCCATTATTAGCTATAAAATCATACTGATAAAGAGACATAAAAACTTCATTATTTCGATCTTAATCTCATCTTCTAACTCTACCCATTAACCACTACTTCCACTAATTTTTATAATATTATTCACTCTATCTTCTTTGAATTATGCAAACATAAATGAACTTTGAGTTGTATCACCTAATTTAATCAAATTTATCCTTAAATATTTATGTTAATAAATCTCTTTATACCTTCAAAGAAAATTCAAAGCCAAGTTATATATTTATGGTCTTTTGGAAAAAATTACTAATTTATTATGACAATATATTACATTCTTTTATCGTACTTAGAAAAATAATTACAAAGACATGGTAAATTTTTTCAAATGGTTATTGATTTAATTAGCAATTAAAAGATTTGATTGATGTGATCACAAGGCCACCATTTTCGATAATGGTTGAAAGATTCCTAAATAATAAAAAGTAAATTTTCTTTAGTAAGAGATTCATTGCATAAAAAAAACAATATACCAATAAACAATGAAAACTATGCTAAAGAATTATTATTATTATTATTATTTTAATAACATCCCATCATAATTATTTGATTTTATCAAATCATGATCAATGACATTATTATTATTATGTAAATTAAAATAGTGTATAAAATAACTATTAATTAAATCATTTATTAATCATTTAATAATAATAATAATAATAATTTTTATTACCCTAATTTTATGAAATTTCATACCTTATATGAAAAAATTAAAAGAACTATTCTAAAATTTCCATATATATTCTTCTACGCTAATTCTCAAAAATTTTATATCTAATAAAGAATTGCATGTCAAAAAAATTAAAAACACACTGAATTATTAACTAATGATTTAATTAATACTAATTTTATGTAATGTTTTATATTATTAACTAATGACTATTACAATAAACTACTTATAATTTTAACCAAATTATATTTAAAAAAATTACTTAATAATTAAATAATTTTAATTTTAATTTTAAATAATTGTTAATATAATTTTTAAAGAATGATAAAATGATCCAAAAAGAAAAAGATATGATTAGTTGTCATAACATCTAACTAAAAAAATCATCACATGAAAATTAGAACATTATTATAACAAGTTTTATTCTATATTTTAAATATATGTGTGGGTGGGGCTTTCGTTGCGACCCAGAGTGAGGTTTACGATGCATGAATTGGGGGCTTGCTTGTAATGAAAGTGTAGTCTGCTCAAAGGGCTACCTTGAGGAATGAGATGGACTTAAAAGAGTCACAAGATGGAGTCATCACTAGATGGTTCCAGATTTAGTTCAACCGACCCATAACATAAGTGTAATCATGGTATAACATCATGATATGGTAATTATGGTGAATAAAACATGACATATGCATGGCATGTGAAAGATTACATGCATAAGCATGACATATAAAAGATGACATGGCATAGGCATGACATGTGAGAAATGATATGGCATAAGCATGACATAGTAAATGACATGACATAGGCATGACATGTGAAAGATGATATGGCATAGATATGACATATAAAGAATGACATGATATAGGCATGATATATAAAGAATGACATGACATAGGCATGACATATAAAGAATGACATGACATAGACATGGCATGTGAAATGATATGGCATAGGCATGACATGATATAACATATATCAAATAACAATGGTAAACCAAACATGATAGCATAATAAAGCATAGCAGCAGGAATGAAAATTAATAATGACCTAAAGAAAGGGATCAAGAGAGATAGGGGCATACATGATGAAATAAGGCTAAATCATACGTGCCAAGGAAACTAATAAAATAGAGGCTTATTTTATTATAAAGGACATTCAATAATACAAAAAATTTGAGATGTTAAGCAACATCTCCTTCACTCGGGAAAAATAACCTCGGGCAGTACGAGCCAAAATGCATGAATAAAAATGTAAAAAGTAGATAAATGGTTAGGCAATAAGCAAAATGTAGGACATAGATGACCAATTTGATACCATGTGAAAGCATGAATCAAGGGCCAAAGTCTAATGAATGTAATGGCAACACTCATGAAAACACAATAATAAACATGAGTCGGATTGTAAAAATCATGAAAAATAATCAATTTTAGGAAAAATTGATTAAAAGCATAATTGGAAGATTTTAAGATCAGATATGGCATCACTTAGAAATGAAATAACATCCAATTAAGCTAAACATGTCAAGTGACAACATAAAATATAATTAAAATGATATTTAATTGATAAAATAAGCAAATTCATTGATTTAAAGGCAAAATCAACACAAATCGATCATGCCATAATGAAATTGAAGGACTATAACATCATTCAAGTGTTAATTAGAGATAGAAAATACATCCAATCCAAGCCAATTACATCAATTGCAATAAATTAATAAATTAAATAAGCATTTAACTTAAAAATTAATTTTGAAGCCAAAATTAATCATATTGGATCAATGTATGATAAATTAAGATCATTAGGATCACTATGAAACCATTAATGCTACTGAAAACTTTGATAAGAATAAAAAAACAAGTGATATCAACTGAGAAATCATGAAAATCTGGAAAATCTAGCAATTATGTATGCTACTCATAGCATGATGTGCGCAACATATAGACTATATATGGCATACATAGAGGGTTGTGTATAGTATATAATATGTAGAAATAAGAGAAAAATGTATTTTTAGGTAAAAACATGAATCAAATCATAAATCTCAGCAAATATGTGACTATCACAGATCATTCAAGCTATGAATAAGCTATGAATGCTACTATTACATTCATGATTGAAGCCAATCAATGAAAAATAAAGCTAAAAATCATAAACCCATAATGAAATCAAGAGAAAATAAGAAGAAGAATAAACATTCCATACTCAATAAGTGATTAACTTCTGAAATTTGATTCCAAAACATGATTAAGGACTTAAAGTAAGATTAATTAGTCTCTAATCCTAATTAATAACTTAATTAAATGTATAATTAAGTGAGAAATGAAATTGATAGAGCTTGGGTGCAAATCATTAGTTTTTAGACCTTTTTTCCATAAATATATGGTTCATATTTATAAGGGTCATGGGTTGCTAAAAGCAAGCAAATAATGTGGGATTCTAGAAAAATATAAAGGATATGTGTAGCATATAGTGCTATATGTGCAATATATAGCCCAGGAAAAGCCTATATGCGCAACATATAGCAGTATATGCCTAGCATATAGCCAAAATAACTTATGTGTGCCCTCTAATATAAGTGCATTGGGATGTGCACCATATGTCAAATAAGCATCATTTAGGACATAAATGCATGGTGACATATGGAGCATATTAGATATGCATGGGAGAAGGCTGTGCACCATGTGCATATTTTTTTGAACATGTACAACATGTAACATTATGTGCTCTGCACATCAATAAAATACATGCTATATGCTCCACTTTCCATACGTAAAATGTAACATGCTCCGTGTGTCCAGAGCACTCATGGAAGACTAAAAGGCATGTATGCAAATCAGGGATGTGTACTAAGCTAAACTAAAGAAAACCTAAAGTTGCAATATGAGGCTGAAAGTCAAGGTTTACAATTTACCCCTTAATTAAGATCATTTTAAGGTGACACAAACAAAATTCAACAAAATGAGACCTAATCACAACATGACTTTTCACTAAAAATAAGAAGAATACCTGATCGATGCTCGTGTTGAGGCTCGATGTTCATGCTGAGGCTTGTAGGATGCTTGTATTGAGGCTTGTTACTCCATGGGGGAAGATAACTTAATTAGAGTGCCTGTGTTGAGGCTTGCAACTTCATTGGGAAAGGATTATAATGCTCATACTGAGGCTTGTGACTCCATTAGGAGCAAAATGTGATCCATTAGGGATAACTTGGTTAGGATGCTTACGCTGAGGCTTGTGACTCTACTAGGGAAAAGGATGTAATCCACTAAGAAAACTTTATCAAGATGCTTGTGCTGAGGCTCATGACTCTATTGAGGAAGATAATGTAATCCATTGGGGATATTATGACACATGGCCTAATTCTGACATTAGGAGCTTGATGCTCGGGCTCAAACTTATGACTCTGCTAAAGAGTACTCGTTGGGAGTCCAATGCTTAGGCAAGATGATCAATATTGATCATGGGATGCTCATGCTAAGGCTTGTAACTCCATTCTAGAGGAAGAAATGTAACTAATACTAGCACTGGGAGCCTGATGTTTGGGCGAGGCAATTAATACTAATTGGGGTAGTGCTCATGTTGAGGCTTATGACCCAATTCTACCATTGGGAACTCAATGCTCAGGCGAGTCAATCAATGCTAATTGTAATCAACTATTGGATCGATGGTTTTGCTGCAAGGCTCAAAAATCACTTGAAATCCAAGTTTAGATGCCTACTACCAAGATTTAAGAGTCAAATGCTTGATCTCTTGATCACTGCAGGATCGGGTGGTCAACTGTGGAACCTAGATGATCAATTGCTAGATCAGGGTCGAACAACTACTGGTTCTAAAGTGATCAACTATTAGATCAATGCTTGTGCCATTAAATATGTATCTAACATCTTCAAAGATAGCAATTAGGACCCATTATTGGAATATGAAATTTTTTGGTTAACAGCTTGACCAATAGTTAAAAGCGTGACTGAAACTAATTGTTTACTAAATCAATTTCTTTTATCTATGCTAGACATAGAAAAGCAATTTGTTAATGACATTGGAATTGAAATAATCTAGAGAAAATACCCAAATTTTTGAGTATTAGTCTGTTGTATTCTAACTGATTTTCTAGCTTTTTAAAATGTAGTGGGTCATAAAAATTAGACTTACTAGGGAAAAAAATACTCTAAAAATTCTAAAATTTTTATGAGAAGCCTAATTCCATGAGTGCATCTTCATGAGCATATAATGCATGTTAGTAGAGCCCCATAGAAGCTGGTGTATATTAGCAAAAGTTATTATATATGGAGCATGTTCCACTATATGTTGTGCATATGTGCTTAGTTTTTAAGTAAATCCATTGAGGATTTTATGTTTTAGGCATTCATAGGTATGAATTTGAAGTGTGATTAGGTAAGAAGAAAATAATTTTGTTAATATAAAACTAAATTGAACTAGTTTAGACGATACCTAAGTAGGCATCTGTTTGACTGTTGTTACTATTATTTGAAATAAGTTTGCCCCTATCCCTGGAGTAATATGTTCCCTCTACTAAAATATTTAACCAGTTTATCTTACAAGGACGAGCGTCACAAGCTGCTGGAGAGCCTTGAGTGTCGGCTCTTGTATTTAGGTGATATTTTATCGATTAGCAGTTGGGGCAGAGGGACGTGTGAAGCCTACTACACCACCACGAGCTATGCTTTGAGCTTCTTATACTGATACATACCCAGATGTAATTGTTATCCTGATTAACATCCTCGGGTGAGAGCATCTATCAGAGTCATTAGTGGACTACTAGACTTTCATCCATATGTGGCTACTAAGGTTTGTTGAGCTATCTACATGTAGAGGCCAACATGATAGAACGAGTAAGTCTCGCGGTAGATCCGACACTTTTGGTGGTAGAGATAGACATTGTGGTTCACTAGCTATTGGCATCTCCTGAGGTAGCGATACCTTAAAGAGATCACACAGTGCTGTGTCTAGAGCGACACCATCAAGGCTTAAGCCTAACAATCTAGATGTACCTCCTAGATATGAGCATCCCCAGGGTTTCATCAAGGGTTAGCTGATGTGGCCTTATAACCCGCTAATATACTTATATAGCCAGTTAGGACGCCCATATGAGACATCCTTCTTAGTGCTGATAAGGGATAAGTTTGATCCTTCGAACACCACTTATATGAGTAGATGAAGTGTCACGTCTTCCGGCTATGTAATATGCTCCCGTAGAATGACTATTAACTTCATAACTGAGGAAGTCAATAGTTATCCTACAAAGGATGCCATATATTTAGTAAATTTTTTTATATACATATTACTAGCATGCAAACTCATATTAATCCAAGCCATTTATTGTCCCAGTTTATAACATCATAATTATGTCAACAAAGTTATAATATACACACATTAATATTTTACATATCTTTAGTTATGCCAAACTTACTTTATTTACTGCCAGAGTACTTTATTTAAGTAGTTGCATGATAATTTATAAAGATAGAAGTCTGAAGAATACTTAAACTATTTACCAACAAGATGTTGATATGTCCAGCTGCTGCTTCTAACGTTCTGGTTCAGTGACTTTGCTTGGTCCTACATTTATCACTTAACAAACGTTGAGTATAAACTCAATGTTGCTAGTTATAGCATATAAAACTTAAGACATTTATATATCATGAAATGTTAATGTCAAGAAGTCATTATGTCATATATTTCATACATCATGTATATTTCATTTGTATATCATGTCATATAGGTATGCATCATTTATCATGACTATCATGAAATATGATGAAATTCCAACCATAATAAATATTCAAATGAAGTTAATATATCATTTAATCATATCATGAATTCACATCGTATGTCATGAATTATGAATAGTATGTATATATGAGAATGCATTTATGCTATGCATTCTCCCTCTTATTCCTTGATTCATCATTTCATTTAAATGCGCATTTACTGGGTCTTTCATTATAACATAACTTTGATTCTTTACATATGAGCTCATTTCACATTTTGCTTTTCAATTCTGTTTCTTTCATATCATGATAGCATGTTATTTTATTTCCGTAGGAATTTATATCATTGTGCCTAGTATAATCATTTAGCCTTTTCTCATATCACATCATATTCTTTTTCTCCTTATTTCACCATGTCATGCTATGTCATGTTTATGTTGAATGCTTTATGTTCATGATATATATATATATAATGCATAATTAAATTCAATTTGTTGTAATGCTATTGCATTACCAAACCTTTGCCTCTTTGATCATTTAATGATCGAGGACTTCAAACATTCTAGCATGAACCTGGTATGTCCTTCCCTTTGCTAATATCCTTGGATGATTCGTGAATATTTTCCACTGATTTACCTATTTCAAAATCAATATTAATCTTTATTAGTAATTAAATTCATCCTTTATCCTTTTTTATATTATATACTACCGAATAAATCAATATCATTCCTAATGTATTTCCTTTAGTTTATTACTTAATATTCACCTTAGTAATAACTTGTTTTATTTGAAATCATTCTATCTTTTGTCATCATTTTCTATTTTAATTTATTTATTCCTTTATTTCTAATATAATTTATTCATTAAATAACTTAACAGTTACTAAGTCATTATTGATGCATAAAATTATCATTATCTTATTTTTGTTTATATAATATCGTATCATAACTTAAATCAGATTCTAAACTTTAATCATACCTAATAGTCTTTTAAATCAAATTTATTCCAATAATATCATGAATAATATTGTACTTAGTAATAAATGCTTTTTAACTCTTTTCTAGGCTTAAACTAAAATAAAACAATTAATAACATCTTTATCGAGCATGTTTTATTTATCTCCTTCTAGTATCTTAAATAATAATCTGTGAAATAGTTAATATCAATTACCTCTTATCACTACAAAAAAAAA
>CANYBF010310788.1:0-18816 GCA_948192965.1 Dalechampia spathulata
GAAATACAGTTAGCCCGTTTGTTTATGTTGCATGAGTGTATGAATGGATCCCGGGTTAATGTATGCTTATCACGTTGTTTCCGCAGCACAACCACCATTAGGCTTAGAACGGGTCCCCATACGACGTCGCTTGATGTATCCTTTGCGGTGCCGGCACTGGCCTTCTTCTGGGGGCTGCTGTCTGTGTCGCGGGAGCATGTGTGACAAATTGGGATTAGCATTAGGTAAAATTCTTAGTTTTCTGCTATATATGAACTGTTAACAAAAGCAACTGTTCATCAGTTAACAATAAGCTAGATTAAGTATACAATTACTCTAGGGAGAGATCAGCTAGATTTTTTTGTACTTAACAATAAGTGAATCATCAAATGGTGTAAGGAGTCTAGTAGGTATTTTTTCGCTCAGGGTAATGTAATACAGTATGAGATTGGTCTAGATGGTACTCCTCTTACGCCTCCTCCTCCCTCTATTTCCACTTCCACTTATGAACAACAAGACGCCCAAACCAAACCCAACATTACAGATATCATGTCATAACTCAACAACCTCACCATGACAATCAATTTAAATACATAAACCCTAATGGATTTACATAAGCTCACCCAATCCAATGCCCAAGCAATCTAAGTGATCCATAACAGAATGGATGGTTTTGAAGAAGTTTGTTTTAGGTACTTTCAACACTAGGGTTATCATCCTCTACCTCTACCACTAGAGTTATAATCGCATGGTATCTCTTCAGTTTTCTCTTTTTGCTATTTGTTTATATTATGTTTATTTGCTTTATTATATTTTTTCATTATTATGATCATATATATGGTATCCTTTACTTGTAATATGCTTTTGCGCCATTGAGGATAATGTCTAGTTTTAAGTTTAGGGTGGTATATACGTGTTATCATGTTTTACATATAATTTTGTATTTCATGCATCTTGTTATACTCCCAGAAGGATTAAGTATGAAGCTGGATGATGCTCTATGGGTATATTGAATAGCTTATAAAACTCTGATTCGCACAATATCATTCTGACTATTGTATGGGAAGGTGTGTCATTTACCAGCAGAGTTGGAGCATTGGGCTTTCTAGGCAATCAAAGAACAGAACATGGATATTGATAGAGCAGGAAACAAAAAGAAGTTATAGTTGAATGAATTAGAAGAACTACACCTTATTGCTTACGAGAATGCAGACTTTATAAGGAGAAAACTAAAGTCTGGCATGATCGACATATTATGGAGAAAAGTTCTATAGAGAGGTAAAAAGTTTTGTTGTTTAATTCAAGGTTGAAGCTGTTTTCGGGCAAGCTAAAAAGTCAATGGTCAGGGCTATTTACAGTGGCATGGGTGTTATCCTTTGGTGCATTCAAGCTGGAAAATAATGAAGGTGGTCATTTCAAGGTTAACAGGCATCAACTTAAGGCATACATTAAGGGGGTTGAACAAGGGATAGTGTAAGTGTATTTCTTTTTAGAAACCAAGTAACATGCTAAGTTTGGGGTCGTTTCACAATCATGGTTTTGTCTGTAGTGATTTTGTTAAACTTTCAATTATGTTGATGTAATTTATGCTCTATGTTAGATTTTTATATGTTATGATTTGCATTTTACATGTTTTAGATGGTGTTTTAGTAAGTAGTACATGTAACGTACATGGTACATTTTATATTTTAGTCTTGGATATCCATGTTTTTGTATTTAACTACTTATATCTTATTTTACACTTTAATGTTTACTTGCATTTAAGCATATGATGTTTATTCCACATTAATTTCATTTACATGTCACATATAGGTTAGTTTATTTTATATGTCACTATTGCATATAGGCTTATGCATGTGCATTTCTTACACTTTCACATACATTTATCCTTTAGTACTTTAATGATTTTTAATGAATTTAATGCCTTAAAACTTGTGTTTTACCATATCTTGCTTTATGTGTCATGCATTTATTAATTATTTGGTTTTTGTTTAAGAATTTGTTGTGAGAAGGGGGTTATTCTTATAAATTTTTTTGGTTAAATCCATGATTTTCACGAGTCATACATAACTCAAGTGACTCAGGGCAAGAGTCATGTTAAATTCAAAAGCTAGGGATCTTAAAACACTCGAAAAACATTCCTTCAATGTGTAGTACACTAGTCATGTACCATTCCACATGACTCGTGTGGAACTCGATGATTGACAAATCAAATTTCATCATTCTTAGCGAGTCTTACACGAGTTGTGTAAGGTTTCATTTGACTCGTGTAGAACTCACTAGCCTTTAAAACCCAACTCATTTCCAAAACCAAGTCTTACACAACTTGTATAAAACCTACATGAGTTGTGTGATGCAATTTCCCCTTAAAAACCCTCATTTTCACTGCTTCCCTCACTCAAACATTCACTCTACCCAAATTAACTAAAACACCCTTCCTTTAAACTTAATCTCTTCATCATCTCATAACTCTTCTAAGTTAGGACCATTAATTGCTTATTTCTTATTTTATTTTTCTTCTTTTATCTTCTTTATTGCATCTCACTTGTTTGATTTCATCATCTCATTTGAGTGTTATAGTTCTTTTGGGGTTTGCAAATTAATGGGTTTTTGTTTGATTCCTTGTTTATTGGTAGTGAGTTTTGCTTAATTATGGTTTATTTATTCAATCACCTGGAATTTCCATCAGTCTTCATTATGAGCAAAAGGAAATTGGTGAGTCCTTCTCTTCCACTCTAACACCTTCATTCCCGATCACTAATCCTATCCAAGAAAGGAGGTATACTAATCTTTACTCTATAGAACTTATTGCTACTAAGTTTCTTGATGATGATGCACTTGATCATTTGAAATGTCAAAATAGGGTGTATGATTTTATTGACAGACTTGGTTAAAGACAATTCATTATGCTTAGAGAACAGTCTCTAAATGACTTGACTTTGAAGTTTTTTAGTTCAATTAGAGGACAGTTGAATCCCTATCTAGAAAATTATAACATTGTCAAATTTAGTTTAGGGGGAAGAACATTCAATTCGAGTTTAGATAAGTTAAGAAAGATTTTCTGAATGCTACAAGATGGGATAGATGATGGTTGGAGTGATTTTAATTATGTTGTTATATTTATTGATTATGTCACATAGGGCCACCCATAATATGATTGTAGTAGTTCTAAGGTGAGCCATATAGGATCCCTTATTATTAGGTTTATGCTTACATTATTTTCTAATGTGGTCTTGCCTAAGAAAGAGGGCTCTAGAATTACAAACTTTAAACTCTTTCCAGTTTAATGCATGACTGTCGATGTTAGGTTTGATGCTACATTGTGGATGGTAAAAGATTTTATCTGGTTAAGAGAGTTAATTAAGAATACTCCTATCTGTTGTGGTGGCTTAGTGATTATACTACGTAGGCATTTTGGAGTACTCAAAACTAAGAAGATTAAGTATACAGTTACTCCAGGGAAAGATAAGCTAGATTTTTCTACACTTAACAATAAGCAAATCATCAAATGGTGTAAGAAGTCTAATAGGTATTTTTTCACTCAAGGTAATGTAATACAGTATGAGATTGGTCTAGATAGTACTCCTCCTTTACCTCCTCCTCCCTCTATTTTCACTTCCACTCATGAATAATAAGACACCTAAACCAAACCCAACATTACAGATATCATGTCACAACTCAATAACCTCACCATGACAATCAATTCAAACATACAAACCCTAATATATTTACATGAGCTCACCCAATCAAATGCCCAAGCAATTCAAATGATCCATAACAGAATGGATCATTTTGAAGAAGTCTGTTTTGGGTACTTTCAGTACTAGGGTTATCATCCTCCACCTCCACCACTAGAGTTATAATCGTACAATATCTCTTCAGTTTTCTCTTTTTGCTAGTTGTTTATTTTATGTTTGCTTGCTTCATTGCATGTTTTCATTATCTTGATCATATATATGATATCCCTTACTTGTACTATTCTTTTGTGCCATTGAGGACAATATCTAGTTTTAAGTTTGGGGTGCCATATTCATGTTATCTTATTTTACATATAATTTTGTATTTCATGCATCTTTCATCATCATTTCTTCACATATTTGTTATTTTTGATGAGAATTGCATCTTGTGATAGAATTTTTTTTATTTTTCTTGAAAAACACTAGCTTTAAATTCTAGTGACTCTTTAATTGTCTCCATTCAACATGAATGAATTGATAATTGGATGTAACTTATTGTTGAAGTTTTCTGCGTATTGACTAAAGTTCTTTTAATTTTTTTTCACCTTAATCCTTTTATTACTTATTCCAAATTTTATCTACATATATGCTTACCTATTTCCACTACTTTTGAGTTGATTTGAGTGCTAATGAATTGGTCAAGTCTTAATGAACAAGTTTAGCTTATTATAGTTTAATTAGTGGATCAATTTAAAAGTACAAAAGGTATGAAATTGTTTATGAATTCTAAACCTACTCCTCTGTTTATTGACTAGTAAGTAGGAAACGCCATGTGCCCCATGTGATTTTCTAAGTCAAAAACATCAATAAATACTAGTATTTTATTCGCTTGTTACTTCTATGTTTTTTTATCCTTAGTAGATAGGGGCATTTATGCACTCCATGAATGTTTATATTTCAAACAATTCAAAAATACGAGTATTAAACTTGGGTACCTTAGTTGTTGATTGATTAACTAGGGTCTGAAATGTATAATGTTTACTTTCAAGCTAAAGACTCACAACTAGGTAGCTCGGTCTAGAATATAATAAAATAGAAAATAAATGCTTAAAAATTACCTTGATTTACTTTTTATTCTATAATAAGTAAAATGACTTCATGGACTCGATTGTTCATTCTTGCTTGACTACTTAAAGGCATGCTATTATCTTTATCCTTATGCGTTTATGTTTGCAAAAGAATTTTAGCATTTGTAATAAGATTGATGATAAGTTAATTAGATATTACATGTAACTAAAATTCAATTAGTTAATCTTCACATCATTACATTTGTTACATTTACTTTATTCATGTTGAATACTGGCAATTTACGATTCATTTTGATTTACAGTTTTGTGGGTTTCTTTGCTTGAGAATAAGCAAAAGGTTAAGTTTGGGGTGATTTGATAATATGCATTATCATTACTTTTCTTCATGCCTAAGTTACCCTTTTTATCTTATTTTCATGCATTTTATTAGATTATATTAGCATATTATGTATTGATTTATATATTTCATATCATTTCATGCATTTCATTCATGTATTGCATATTAGCCTCAATTCATACTTTTCCTTCATGGTTTGCATAATTTATATAGTTATTCTAAAAAGTTTAGAAGTTAGTCTTATTTAATTTAATTTGCATGCTTCATATAGGTTTTTGGATTTATTTTCTTGCACTTGAATTTTAGTTTTAGGCCCATAAATCATATAGAGTGTGAGTATGCTACATTTAGGTTTAAAAATGAGTTTTCTCCCTATTTTACATGAGTCTTACATGACTCGTGTAAGACTTACACGACTTATGTAAGAATCAATCTTTGATTGCTTGCATAATGTGTATTTCTCCCCCTTGGCCAAACCTCACATGAGTCATGTAAGGTTCAATACGACTCGTGTGGGATTAGACCTCCTTTAATTCTTTTCCAGCTCATTTATTTTATGAGTCACACAACTCGTGTAGCATTTGCATGACTCGTGTGAATCATTTTGATGAATTAATTGCACTTTAATGCTAATCATAGGATCATGGGATTAAGGGTTAAGATTAATGAGGGAGTTTAAGGAAAGAATTAGAACGTAGGAGTAGGTTAGAGATTTCAATCATGCATACAAAGGGCTAAAAGTTAGGGTTTGAGAAAGAGGAGAGAAAGCTAAGGTTCTTGATAGAAATTCATCTAAATCATTGTTAATTTCAATTCTATAGCAAGTTTTCATCGAGGAGTTTTAGGAGAATCTCTCAAAAGCCAGATTATGTGAGGAGGAAGTGCTGAATCCAAAAGCAACAATGGGATTTGTTTTCAAGTTCTTTCTAGTTTCACCTTTTTCTTTTACTTCTATTTTATTGAACGATTATTATGGTTGTATTTCCCTTTTATTGTTATGTCATTTACTTTACTAAGCTATTGGATATGACTTAGTTGGATTTTAGGATTGGATGTTATGTGAACTCATTATCAGTTTCATTAGTAATTCAGTTATTCTTCATGCTTTTAAGTTGAGAATCATGCAATTTATTCAATTGTTGGAATGATGCCTCTTTTGACATATGAATATTACATAGTTTTATTGGTTGTTTTTAAAGAAGGATTGATATAACTGAATGAACTTAAAAATGCCTGATTGTAACTGTCTAGACGTAGGAGTTAAATGATTGGGAAGCATAATTGCAATACCGAGCTAATCACTGGATCTAATTTAATAATCATGAAAGTAGTCTGTTAGTTTATTTTCAGTAGGTAAACGACCTTTTGAAGGAAAGGTTTTTATATGTTAACTCTGCTTTAAAGACCTAATTTGTATTTTTCAATGAATTATTCATTCATCCCTATTAACCAATGTAATATATGTAAATTATCGTATTAGCATTAATACTTAATTAGCTTAATAAACTTTATATCATAATTTTGACATTTTATTACCTAAATAATCAATGAAATTAATTTCTAATACTTAATTACCATTAATCATAGAGAACGTTACCTTTATACTGCAGTTACGACCCGTATTCTTACAGTGACGTAATTACAATTTAAGGATTATAAATATAAAGCTTGTTGAACCATTATGCATGTCAAAACACACTTATTTATACGCCAACAATATTAAGAAATGGTGATTGCATAAAATATCACTTTCATGAGGACAAACATAAAAACTTTACGCATGAAAAAAACCTTCTAAGATAGAAGAAAATGCATGTGCACAATATGATCAACAAAATTGCATAATAATAAAATTGTATTATTGAGTGATTTCGAAATTATGTAAATATGAGATTACAAAGTTGAAAATAATTTAAAAGATTTGATAAATATTATTTATACTAATAATATGCAATTACTTTAATTTCACGTAATTTCGATTGAATACTATGTATAACTACAAAATTAAGCATGTAAGATGATATGTTGTTTTTAATATTATTCTTAAACAAACTTCAATTTCACGTAAGCAAAACAATTCTTTTAAAATTCTTTTGAACTTCAATTCCATGTAACGTCAATCAATTTCATTAAAAAAACACTTACATACAAATTTTTATTATTTTAATCATTATTCTTAAATACAAATCATTAATTTATGTTAAATTTATCTTTTTATGCTCACTTTCTTTTAAAAATCTGCCTTCTAAGTAAAAATAATAAATATTTATTTTAAAAACTTTGCAATTAAACAAATTATACTAGTGTGTTTCTATATTTATAATAATTAATTGTAATGTATCTTTGTTTATAATTTATAATGTTAATATTATTTAACATTACATTAAATTGAGTCAAATTATATGCTTAATAATAAATCTAAAAAGTAAAAATACATATGCATAGTGATTCATAATATTGAATAAAATGAATTGAATATATATATAATATAAAAAATATATTTTAATTTAAATTTATAATTATCTTTAATTTATAAATTTTAATAGAAAATAAAATATAATTATTTTCATCAATCACTTTTTAATCATAAAAAATACAATTAAATAACATATAATAAATACATTTAATTTATTAGTAGTCATATTTTATTTTTCAGCAAAAAGAATCAATTAACAATATTATTTTATTTTATTTTATTTTAATTGTTACAAAACTTTATATTTTATTTGAAATCAAATTCATATAATATATAATAATTTAAGTGAATGCTAGTATTTATGTTAAAATATTAAAATATAAATTCTTTTAATTAAAATTGGTATTTACATTTAAATAAAATTCTTTTAGTTAAAAATCAAAATTTATATGGAAATAAAAATTTTATTTTTTATTTTTTATTTATTTTAGGTAAAAAAATTAGTATTTATGTTTGAATAGAATTTATACAAATAAAAATATCTTTTATTTAGATTAGTTTTATATGAAGCTCTTTGAAGTTTTTATTCTGATAAAAAAATTAATTTTATATGGAAGTAAAATTATTTGTGATAAAAGAAAGAATGATATTGCTCTTCTTGGCTCTTATGATATATGATGGTATTAAGTTTAGACAGAAGAGAAGGGAAGTGCTTTTGCTTTTTCTTGACGCTAGCTCTACTTATTTAGTATAGTTATGAATATAAACTTAGAATTATATAAAAATCTTAGAGGATACTTATCATGGAAGGAAGGAAACACAAAAGAAGTTGACGGATGATATTTAAATAGCATATAATACATATAAAAATTGATAGAGAAATTACAGGTATCGAAAAAACCTATGGCAGAAGCTACTATACATCAATTGTGTGAAGACTGGAAAATTGTTTAATTTTTTGTAAATAATTTCACAAGTTCAATTTATATTTCTATTATTTTTATTTTTAATTTTATCATTTTTTCTTAGCATTAATTTTTTTTATTAGAGTTGTTTGTTAGTTGAGGTTTTTGAGATTCTATTTACATATATAGATATGAGTAGATATATTTAGGCAATGTCTATGTGATTTTATGCATACGGATAGATGTGTTCATATAAGATTTGTGTAATTCTATATATAAGTAGATATATGTATATGCTATCATATAATTTTTAAAAATTAGTATAAAAGCTTTGCACTTTTCTAGTATAAAGCTGATATTTTTCTAGTTGTATAAAATTCTATTCATCCTTTAAATATGAGGCTGCCATTTTCTTCTAATTCTAAAACCTACACCAAAAATTCAAATGTGATGAAACAAGGTTTTGATTTTTTTTTTTACGAAATTATTAGTATTAATTAATAGGGTAAAATTTATTAAATTATTCAAAAAAACTGAATTATTAATGGGTTAATTTCTTCCAACTATCCATTTTTTTCGTTAAAAAATTGAATTATGTATTAAGAAAAATTTAAGAAATAAGAAATAAAAAATAAAAGGACCCTCAATAAAATGAAAATATTTCAATTTTAAAATTTTAAAAATTATATACATATATCAGTTTAAACATAAATAATAATTTTGAAAAATTAATTAATAAAAAAACTTTTAAATGAACCAAAACAAAAAAAAACTCTAATATAAGCACATAAAGTTGATTTTAATATAAAACATGGAATAAAATTTATTTGTAAAATTTTTTCATGCCATATCATAATTCAGAATTTCAATTGTTTTCTAAAAAAAAGATCAAACCAAAGTATTTTTTCCCCTAAACATTAATAGAGAAGCTAATTTATAATAAATAAAAGTAAAAATTAACAGAGAAGTTATAGGTTACGAAAAGAACCTGACACACAGCCTAATTCATACTAAACATACACAATAAGGAAGCCACTTAATACAACTGTTGATTGAAGGGTGGGGAATTGTTCAAAGGGTACATTTAATGTTATTTCTCTATTTTCAATTTTTAAATTGATTAAATAATTGTATAATCAGCGTCAGCAAAAATATCTAACAATCAATAAAATCTATCATATTTAGTAATTTTAGTTTTATTTTTTAATTTTCAATTTTAATTTGGTTATTGTTTTTAAATTTTTTGATTTTTAATTTTTAATTTGATTCGAGATATTGGATATCCAAATAAATTGAATAAATGGAAAAAACTAAAAACTGAATTATAAAATGACATTACTTTGTATTAGTGTGCAAAATGATATTGTTTTATATCAATTATATGGTTTACGGATCCGTTTTTTGATTTATTCGATTTAATTTTTAATTTTTGATTTATTTGGCTTGGTTATTACATATTTAATTTTTGATTTATTTAGTTCGATTTATTCGATTTTTAATTAATTTTGATTTGATTTGATTTGATAATTTTAATTCTTGGTTTAGTTCAAAATTTTCAACAAAAACCGACCAAATAAATCGATGCTTAATCCTAGTTATAATTTGAAACAATAAAAAATAAGAGTATATGATATTTTTGAAATCTTTCCTCTCAATTCTTTGGCCAAACAAAGTTCTAGGTGTGATAACACACTAAACTGATTTTAATAAAAAATATTAAAATTTTGATCTTTTAAGTTCAATTTTATTTTATCAAGCTAAAGCTAAAATGGTTTTTTTTTTAAATTTTGATATCTAAATTTTATATCATCACATTTAATAACAATTTGATCTCTATAATCAAATTATGGGATCATAAAAATTAACAAAATGATAATATTGTTCTTCAAATTGATATTAAATAGGATGGTTTGGATACTTTATTAAAAAAAAAATTAGACACCAAAATAGAAAAACATAAAACTAGAGATATCAAATTTATCATTATCCCTTTTACCAACAGTTAAGCTTCGGTAAAAACATAATGTTAATATTGATTTTAAATAGCATCAAGGTACAATTATATACTAATAAATAATTAAGTTTGGTAACCATTTTCGATTAATGTCAAAATCTATTTCATTGTGTAAAGAATTTTGTTTTCACAGTTTTCGAATTCATGGGAGCAAATGAGTAATTAAGGCAAGCACAAAATACCATAAAAGGCTGTTGGTGGAGACCATGATGGCCAAGCATAACATTATACCTTGTAGTTGAGTAAAGAAACTATGAAGATCAACTTCAATTTCATTCTCGTTTCTCTTGTGTTTCTCTTCTTTTCCCTTCTTGGTTTCTTCCCCAGTTCAATACAAGCTGCGAAACAGGTTACCAACAACTCTTTCCCATTTTTAATCTTATTGCTTTATTTATTACTCATCATACCCTCTTTTTTCCCCTTTTTCTTTAGTCATATATAGTGTATCTAGGTCAGCATTCTCATGGCTCTCAACCTTCTAAGTTGAACACGAAAGAAATTTCAGACTCTTATTATGAATTTTTGGGTTCTTTCTTCCAAAGGTAATTATATCTATACTCTTATTACAATATCAGGTCATACTACACTGAATTTCTTGTTGAAACATGCAGCAAAGAGAAGGCAAAAGAAGCAATATTCTACTCTTACGCATATGATATCAAAGGTTTTGCTGCCATTCTTGAAGATGAACAAGTCCAAGAAATCTCGAGTACGTAAAAACATGAATGATTCACATTAATTGGTTATTCACTTTTTCCGTCTTAATTAATTTATTGCTTTCATATAAAATCAGAACATCCGGATGTTGTATCAATTTTTCCAAATGAAGAGTTTTACGAGTTGCAGACTACAAGATCATGGGAATTTCTTGAGCTTGAAAAAAATGGACAAATTTTATCTGATTCTTTATGGAATAAGACAAATTTTGGTGAAGACATAATCGTTGCAACTATTGACTCCGGTAATAATTATTAAAATGTTATTGCTTTATTTTAATAATTAATATGTACATTTGAATTGTTAATTACTTTTTAGTTTCATAGATTTTAGTTTTTATTAAAAAACTATTATAGTTTTTTTAATATTTTAATGATAATTAATGATAATGTGTTGCTGTTATTATAACTGATGGATAATTCTATTTTTTAATAAATTAAATCAAAGAAATAAAAGGAAGTTAACCGATAAAACTAACAAGTTAGATGGTTTGCATGCACAATGAATATAAAGGAGTATGGCCTGAATCTGAAAGCTTCAACGACAGGGGGATGGGACCTATTCCCAAAAAGTGGAGAGGAAGCTGTGATACAGATGATGGTGTTAGCTGCAACAAGAAGTTAATTGGAGTCAGATACTTCAACAAGGGCTTCGAAGCTCGGGTAGGCCATCCTCTTGATTCTTCCTATCAAACTGGTCGAGATAAGACTGGTCATGGCACCCACACCCTTTCCATAGCTGGTGGCCGTTTTGTCCCTGACGCAAACTTTCTAGGCTCAGCCAGGGGAACTGCCAAAGGAGGCTTACCTAATGCTAGAGTTGCTTCTTACAAAGTTTCCTGGCCAAATGTCACTGAAGCTGATGTAATCGCTGCTTTTGACGCTGCCATTCATGATGGTGTTGATATCGTTTCTGTCTCACTTGGAGCCCAGAAAGGTCGCCCTTACTTATGTGATGGCATTGCCATTGGAGCTTTACATGCTGTTATTAAGGGAATTCCTGTATTTTGCGGGGCTGGGAATAGAGGCATTGTACCTCGTAGTGTTACGAATGTTGGACCTTGGATTATGACAGTTGCAGCTAGTACAATTGATCGCACTTTTCCTTCGGATGTTAACCTTGGCAATGGAAGTGTAATCAAGGTTTGGTTTGATTTTGATTTTGTGTTTACTTTTTGTTTTTATACGTTGACGTATAACTAATATACTAATAATTCATTTTTTACAAAATTGTACTTTATTAAATTCTTGTTCACAGGGCTTGAGTTTCAATACAGATAGCTCCAGCCCCAGTAAATTTTATCCTTTGATTTATGCTTTAGATGCCAAGGCTTCCGAAGACATTTCTGATAACGCGTAAGCAAACTGATTCTAACTTCCAATAGAAAATACTTGCCAAGTACAGCTCATTAATTTTTTCTAATCTTTTGTAGAAAATTTTGTGTAAATGGATCCCTCTCACCAAGCAAGGTAAGCGGAAAAATTGTATATTGTGAATCAGGTTCTATTAACGATTTGGAGAAGAGCTGGGTTGTGGCTAGGGCTAGCGGCATTGGGATGATCCTGCCGGGCAGATTTGATCCCCAACCTCAACCTCACTTTCTTCCTAGTGCTTCTATCTCTCCAAGTGACGGTCCATCTGTTCTAGCATATATTAAAAGCACAGAGTAAGTTTGAGTTTCTCTAAAAAACAACAAAGTATTCTTCCACCAATTCAATCACGTGTTTCTTTGTATTGCTTTTAGGTCACCAATAGCTTCTATAAGTGGTGGTACAGAAGTTGGACAAGTTAATGCACCGGCCATGGCTTCCGTTTCTTCAGTTGGACCTAATGCGATTACCCCAGAAATTCTTAAGGTGCATTTTCCGCTGCAAACCAAACATTAACTAGCACTGCAATTAAATTTTTTTTCAGGCCATGTCTAATTTGTTGGTGGAATTCTCAGCCTGATATAACTGCACCTGGAGTCTACATTTTAGCTGCTTACACAGGAGCAATTCCAGCAACTCCTTTGCCTGGTGACGATAGATATCTACCATTCAACATTTCGTCAGGAACTTCAATGGCATGCCCTCATGTTGCTGGCGTAGGTGGTCTGCTTAAAATCTTGCATCCTGATTGGAGCCCTGCTGCTATTCGATCTGCAATTATGACTACTGGTATTTGTATCTTCCATTGCATATATAGCGTCTTGAATTGAAACTTAGCATGATGACATCGCTTTTGAGATCCATCAATAGTGTTGGAGTGTGAAAATTGTCCAAGTTTCTGTTGTCGGAGAGTGTTGAGCTGGACCCAAAATTGTTTGAGCTTGCGGGCTGGGTTGAGCATGAGTAGCCACCACCACCAAAATGCACAAGGCATTCTTAGTTTGATGGGCTTTGAGTTATAAGATCTTATTTTCTTTTTAATCTCGATGTGACATTTTGTCCTTGCCTGCCCGCTGCTCTTCTCCTCCTTTCTTTCTTACTTCTTTCCTTATTTCAACAAATACACATTTTGAGTTTTTGCATTTGTGTTTTAAATGCAACTTGCCATCAATTTTTCATTATCTATAATCAGTTTTTCTCTATGAATTTGAGCAAGAAATTCCCAAGTTAATGCACACGATATGTCGTGTAATCCTTGTATAACCTTGACTATTATCATCTTTCTGGTGTTTCAGCAAAAACCCTTGATAACGAAGGAATGCCCATGCTCGATGCGTATGGAGATGAAGCAACCCCTTTAAACTATGGTTCAGGACATATTATGCCAAACGCTGCAGCTGATCCGGGGTTGGTTTATGATTTAAACCCCATTGATTACTTGAACTTTTTGTGCTCCAGCGGCTATTGTGATCTCCAGGTCCAGGCGTTTAATAGTTCATTCAGCTGCCCAACAACTGAGACTAGTTTGTTGGATTTCAACTATCCATCGATCACCGTCCCTAATCTCTCAAACCAAGTGACGTTAACTAGAACTTTGAAGAACGTAGGAACTCCAGGCACATATAATGTTAGCGTCAACTTCCCTGTGGGAATATCAATCACGATCAATCCAATGAGTCTAACATTCAACCGGTTGAACGAAGAGAAAAGTTTCACGATAACAGTATCAGGAAATTCTTTTGACTATGTTTTTGGCGATATGACATGGACAGATGGGGTGCACGTCGTAACCAGTCCCATAGCTGTCCAGGGAGCACACAATGTGGCATGGACAGATGAGTTGCACGTGGTTACCAGTGCTGCGAATTCCAAAAAGCACAAGACCCCAACATGAACTGGTTTCAATTGCATTTGCATTCTACGAATAAAATGCTTTTCAACTGCTTGTGGACTGCTGCTCTAAGCTATGTTCATCTCGAAGGTTAATGTAAATCTGTGATAAATACATTATGGGACAAGTATGTAATAAGACCACTTGATGTAATGCATGTCAAATCTTTTTAGCTTATCTTCTAACTTGGATAAAATAATCATCCTTTCATGGACAAGGAATCCAAATATTGACCAATCCCGTGGCAGTAACCCCAGGCACTGTACCTTAATATCAATAATTTGATTTAAAATTATTATATTTATGACTAATTATTTGAACTCTACTGTCTTAAATAGGATAATCTATCCTTAGAAAAAGTACAACACAATACCTAGATTTCCAACAACATATTATAATTTGATTTTTAGATGTTGTTAATTTCATATTTATTTTATTTATAAAAAATAAATCATGCATCATCTTCAAATTTAATCTTATGTTTTTTTATCTTCACTATTCTTCTCTTTCCAATTTCCATATTCACTTTCATTGGTATAACAATGGACCATTGTTTTCTTCATTAAAAAAAAAAACTAGCTAACTCCTTTACCATACTATCTTCTTGCTTTCTGCCATTTCTTATTATCAATGCATTCTTTTGCTGGTCACATACACTTCCCATCTACTGGACCCAGTTTGCCCTTCCCTCTTAAGGCTTTGGTCTTTAGCTCGGCTGTGTTGATACTAGCTACATCCCTAGCCGATCAGAAGATTGTAATTTCAACATTTCTGCGGTAGGAAAAGCAGATTAGCCATAAAAAATTATAGTAATGCGGCTGATATCACAGACAATGTGAAGAGATATTGTATTGTATTTCTTGTAGAGAAAATACAATATTTACAGCTGTTAAAATGTTGGCTTCATCTGGATCCCTCATTTTCCCCTTTCAATCTTGTCCATCCACCATAACATTAATATCATTATATTACAAAATATTAACTCGTTTTGCTCATCACTAAGCCATGGTTTTTTTAGGTTGATGATTGCTCATAATAACGTGCAGTATTTGTTAACAAGGAGTACAACGTTTGAGATGTTTTATTACGGTTTAATATCTTTTAAAATAAAAATACAAAATATAGGAACTAAGGAAAAAGCTGGCAGATGAGGCAATGAAGAAGCTAAGACATCATCCTCCCTTACACTTGAAGTCGCTCATTTGAAAATATTAAATGAAAAATGATTGAGAAGCTAATCCGAAATCTAATACAGAAGCTTCAGCTTCCAAACACAGCCCCATAACTATCAAATGGAAATAATCGACAATCTGTCAACCAGATTCGATTCAACATAAATCCATACATTCATAAGTAATTGTATTTTCATACCGTAATGAAACCTTCATACGCTATCAACTTTTTTAAAATTAATCTAATTGATATTAGAAAATGTATATATCCTAACTTTATAATGTATTAAATTCATATAAACACCCATCACATTCAATTATAACTTAATCTATCCATCTTCACTACAAAACAATTAATACAAATTTGTCAACCATATTGGATTCTTCATTTAGAATTTTAGATTGTAAATGTAAATTAACAAATTCATAAGTGAAATCTCTGCGGAATTGGCAACACGTGTATAATTTATAGTGGTTCGATACTAACTCTTGCTAATGTCTACTTCTCTTAACTCTTCCATTTAGAGTTTCACTAATCTCAATCAATCAATACAACAAAAGGATCCCTCAATATGAATCCTAACCCCAATGTTTTCAGGCTCACACTTAAACCTTTACAATAATTACAATCTCACAGTAATTAAACTCTCAAATACAAGTTAATGCCCTAAACATTAATCTTACACCAACCCACAATTACAAAACCCAACACTTAGATTGTGGGAATACAACACAATGAGAGTTTACAATACTAGAATTACAATACAACAAGCAAACTTACTTGTTATTGAAGTTCAATGCTCAAAGGAAGCTTTGCTCTACAAAAATAGCCATTAGAATTTGAAATGAAAGTGTATCTTGTTCTAAAATAGAATTGTTAGAAAGCATTTAAATTGAATCTGGAAAGTCACATACGGTCGTACGGGTTTCCGTACGTCCATACCAATTCAAAAACACAAATTCAAACATAAGGAAAAAGCTTGGTACGGTCGTACCATCCATTGGTACGCCCGTATAAAAGCAAATCTTCTGACAAGCAAAATTCCTATAAGCAATGGTATGTCCGTACCAAACTAAATTTCCTGACAAATAAAATTTCATGAGAACAATGGTATGCTCATACCAAACTTAAAGAAACGAAGCCAACTTGGTACGATCAACCATATGTCTGTACCACATAACATAAAGAATTGGTATGCCTATACCATATACAGTAAAGTCAATCTGACTTGGTACGGTTAATCGTATGACTGTACCACACAACAAACACAAATGGTATGCCCATATCACACATGAAAAAATTATTTTTAAATTGTAAATAACTTAAATTGACTCACACAAAACACACACATCAAAATCCTAAGTCTAACAATCTCACCCTTTTTGATGTTGGCAATCAATTTAAGTTCAATTTGTAAAAACATACTCAAAAAGTTTAGATTTGAAAATTTTTAGAAATCTCCCCATTTGTTTTAGAATTCATGCCATGAAATACCAAGTAATCAATCAACCATAAAGGAAAAGAGAAAATCACAAATAGAGAATGTTAAAATACATAGCATATGATCAAAGCAAACTGCATAACATATAATATATGATCAAAGCATAAACAGAACATATGATCAGAGCATTATCAAACTAAGTCATAATCAGAGTAAACAACAATAAGAATAAGCAATATAGGATAATGAACTGAATAATCATCATATGTCATATACACTCAAAACTGAATACAATGATCACATTAAAATATCTAATACATTGATGAGAGAAATAATGAAAATGAAATAATAAGGAAATAAAGAAAATCAAAACTAGTCTAAAAATCTAAAACTAGACCTAAAACATCCAAAACATCTCCCCTTTGACAACATCAAAATAGTCATTATAGGTCCTGAGGAGGGGGAGGACTCGACAGAGTAATAAATGGGTCTAGCAAGAGACTGATGGACTATAGAGTGGTTGTTGTGGTCATTTGGAACTCATATGACTCGGCAGCCTGCTGATCCAATGTTAGTGTATGCTCTAGAGCATCATGTTTTATTGTACTTGAACGTTTTAATCAATGAAAGGAATTATTCATTATTTGATTTGCTTGAAAGGCTTTTAATTAAATAATGAATTCTATGATATTGGAACAGTACAAGGAAATTCATAAAGAGTTTATGAAATGAGATTCTTATTGTATGCAAATGTTCAATACCTGAATCTACCCTGATCAATGTATTAATAAGAATGGATATTATTAATGCGGTTAAGATCGGTACATGTTTGACTTCCTTAGGGGATGATTCTCATTCATCATGACATGAGTTGTCTAAAGTGAACATGTGGATGAGCAGTAGGGGACTGACTTATTGGAGACCTTGCCAGTGAGATTTCATATGGATGATTAATCTATGTTTGTGAAATATATCTCACTCATATCAGTAGTTCAAGTATCCTTAAGACTTGAGATAACAAGGTTATCTTAATTATGGATCATTATGTTTTGACTACTATGTTTTATTCCTCCATAGGAGGCGTTCATAACTTGGAGATTGGATATAATGTGAAGTAGTTGAAGGTATTTATTTATCAATAAAGGATTCACCACCCCAGATTAATTGTACGGGTTTCATCTCATTGATTCATGTTACATCTTTATTAAGAGAATCTCTGGCCAGAGTGGAATGTCCATTGATGAATGAGTTCATAAAGATATTTTGGGAATAAAGATTATAGAACATGAAAAATCAATTTAGGGCATGATCTAATACACTTGATTATGCATTGAGTTGACGTTAATCCATACTTAAACCTAAATGAGATAGTGGATGATGAAAGGAGTTTATTACATGGGATCTGATATGGAAGGGTTGTAGTCAAACTTATGACCTCTTGACATTTTGGGTAGTTATGATGTGTGACTAGACATCACTCTTGATTTACATATGAATTTATATGTTGCCAACTTGTCAGGAACCCAAAAGGTCACAAACTAAAAGTTAAGAGATCAAGAACTTAGAATGGATGTTAATGAAATAGTATTATGAGATAACCTATATTTTATATGTTCATTTGATAGAGAATAAAAAGAGCTTTAATTTGATACCAAGATCACTTAATTCTGATGAGTATAACTCAAGATACAAGTGATTTAAGTTAGTATGGTTGAATGCATGCCTTATACGGGCTTAAATGGACTTAGGCCCAATGTGAGTGTCACATGGCCCATATGGGCTTGCATTAACTTAAACCCAATATAATT
>CANYBF010310815.1:0-38397 GCA_948192965.1 Dalechampia spathulata
CCTATCCAAAAACTCTTTTTTTCAAATCTATCTAATTTTTTTTAAAACTAAAGTATTTTGAGTTTTTCTTTTAAAAATACATACTTTTCATCAATATCTCATATCATATTTTCAATTTCTCATATCTTTTGTTTCTTTCTCTAGATTTTAAATTGATATTATTTATATTAAGTTGATATGATTTTTAGAAAATATGGTATTTTTATAAAAAACAATGATAATCGACAAAGTTAAGAAAAAACATTTGTCACATGCTACTTTTGAAAATATCCCTTTTTTATAACATCCGTACGGCAAAATATACGGCCCTCCGGTCCGGACCCTTAATTCGCCCCACGGGCCAACAATTTCCACTTAGCACAGTCGGGCCGAGTGAAACTTCCAGAAGATGTGATGGACCTGTAAAATTCTTAACATTGGTGGAGATTCCGGTAATTACACTTGCAAGAGATATAGTCAACATTGTTGACCATATGGTTAACCATATAATAAATCTTATTACAAAAAGCATACCATAATGGAAAATTCAAAATTATTAAATATAATTTATTAATCGATATGAATTAAATTTAACATGTCTTTTACTCTATATATATTTAATAGCAACACGCCTAAGAATTGCATTTTTTTAATATTTTAAATATGAAATTTTAATAATAAATAAACATGTTTTTTTTATAAAATTAACGAGTAGTAATATTTTTTTTTTGAAAATGCAGAAAAAGTGGAAAATAGAGAAGGAAAATTAAAAACGAAAAAAAGAAGTCGTCTCCTCCTTAGCTGCCCCCGACGGCTTTTCAAAAATTTCCTTTCAGTCTCTCCTTTTCTCTCTGTAGATCACACACAACATTTCTCATCATCACCATCTCTCTTTCTCTCTTACTCTCTTCTGTCTGCTTCATCATACGCCTTTTTCTTTCATTTGTTATTCATACTCAGATCTGCTTCTCTTAGATCTCACTCATTTTTTTTAATTTATTAATTGTCATGATCTCTCCGCTTTTGATCTCCGTAATTCAATAATTATCGATAAGAAAAACGGAATAGGGATTTTCCTGGTGGATCTGTGGTGAGAGCAATAAATGGCGCTATCAGGAATGAGAGGTCTGTCTGTGTTTATCAGCGATATTCGCAATTGCCCTAATAAAGAACAGGAACGTCTTCGTGTCGATAAAGAACTCGGCAATATTCGTACTCGCTTCAAACACGAAAAGGTTTTTCGGTTTCTCTGTTTTTTTTGTTTTACTGCTTCGAATTGATTGATTATCATCATATTTTGTGTTGGATTATTTTGGAGTTTTTCATTAATTTATCAATTTCCTTTCTTTGAACTGTTTCTTAAAGTGAATTCAGCTGGTGCTATGAGATTGGCATGTATATTGAGCTTGAATTGTAAAATATTTTAATGTTCTATCAGTGACATGATTAATATTTTTATTTTTTTTATATTTGTTGCTTCTTTTCAGTTGCTTTGATAGATGACAACTAAGAATTAGCATGTAGTGTTGATTCCTAGTTTAGTTGTTCTTGTTAGGATTTAGAAATTCTAAAGTTAGATTCCGACCTTGGTAGTTTTGGACATTGTTTAGTAACCTTAGTCATAGCCTGAAAAAGCCATTAACTAAGCCTTGGTCTTACTCATTTTACATATTTAATCATCTACAGCCCATTGTCAAATGGCTCTTACTTGAACTGACAGAGTTTTTACAACTTTTCCTCTTTGAGAAGTTTGTTCCTGGGGTTGATGTTACTTAATGTCCTGTTTAATCTTTTAAAATTTTTCGTTAATAATTATGTTCTGTTCTTATTCTTGTTAATTCTGGCATGATTTTGTTTATGGCTTCTATCTTCTTTATCAGTAAAAGTATCAATTAGTAAATGGTATAATGTGATATAGATAAGTTAATTATGGCATTTAGATGCTCTTTAATGGCAAAAATTTTTGTTGTCCATGATTTTATTATCATTAGACTTAGCTGGGTTCAAAGAAATGCAATTTTGTTGTTCCGTTCTTTGATAGTCTGGCAGCCTGCATGTCAGTGATTTGCAAACTTTCTGCTGAACTTCTTCATTTTACAACTACTCTATACGTGTGTTTTAAGGCAGACCTGATATATGCCTCCATCTTTTAGATGATTAATATTGACCAACACCTTCAGATACCTAAATTTACACCAGAAGCCATCGCTATTTTTCTTCTTTCCCTCCTACATTTCTGCTGTAATCGCTTTTATTCTTTTTAGTTTATAGTTTGATGTTTATTTATAAAAAAAATGTTGTTTTTGCTGTTTTTTAACAGAAATTTTCTAGTTGTTCATTGTTTACATGATTTAAGGTTTAATATCTGTTTATTGGGTTTTTTATATCTGTTGTTTAATGATGATAATGATGATGATTAGTATTGGAGAAGATGCTTTGTAGTTCTTGAGTAGACTATAATAATTAGAGGTTGATGTAAACAAGATTTTTGAAGTTCCATTTTTTCACTTGATATGTGTTTTTCTATTCTAGATATGGAAAACATTAATTTTACGTTCATCTTTATGCATGTGTTATGGTATCATATTTATTATATAACTTTTTCGTATTCTTTGCGCCTCACTTTGATAAGGTGTGCACCTGCACCTAGGCTCCAGGGCCTCTGTGCAGCTTGATGTGCTTTGCACCCTTAACAATTATGCATCATAGAGTCCCTTTCTATTTATCATTTTCCCCTGTAAATCCTTGTTTCATATCTGCAAATTCATCTAAATTAAGAACCAATTGTTTATGGAATTTCTCTCTTCTCTCTCTTTTAACAGGGCTTGACTCCTTATGAAAAGAAGAAATATGTCTGGAAAATGCTATACATTTATATGCTGGGTTACGATGTAGACTTTGGTCACATGGAAGCTGTTTCCTTGATATCAGCACCAAAGTACCCAGAGAAGCAGGTACTCTGTATGCATCTAGCAATTAACTATTATTAGTTTGATGTTTCAAATAAATTGATAAACTCTTTCTTTCTTTTGAATCCATGGGTTGTACTTGAATCTACAATGTTTTTTTTGGTATGGTAGTAATTCATTGAAAGAAGTATTACAGCTGATAATGCATATAATAATTTCTTTTCAAGTAAAAGTTGGCATACAATGTTGCTGGTGCCACAGACATGCAAGATTTTTGATGTTTGAAGAAAGTATTTGAGCACTATATTGATAATAAATGATATGTGTTTGCTAAAATATACATCTCCTTTACTGGACTAGTTAATGGTTAAACATATCGATATATTCCAAACAAAACTTGTTGTGTGGCCTAATTTACTTCCGTCTTGCTGTGGCTGCAGGTTGGCTATATTGTAACATCATGTTTACTCAATGAGAACCATGATTTCTTGAGATTAGCTATAAATACTGTGCGCAATGACATTATCGGAAGAAATGAAACTTTTCAGTGCCTTGCATTGACTATGGTATAGCATCAGGAACTCTTGTTTAATTTTTCTTATCAGTTTATTTGCTATCCAAGTTACATCAATGTTTCTGGAGTACTGTTATATACTAATGGAATTGATAATGTTCATTATCTTTAGAAATAACTTTCTGAGATAAGACCTTTGAAGAAAGAGTCTTTTCAAAAATGGGATATTATCATATATATTGCCATCTTCTGAATTATCATTGATATGCAATCTTTTAACAGTTTTCAACAGAAACTAGGACGGGCATGTGTTATTTCCTTGCATGACATGCTTGTTTATGTTATATAACTTCCATTCACACCAATTTGAGGAGTCTAATATGGCCAGTACTTTTATCTGTTTGCTAACGGGCCTGCCACGTTAACCCTGAAAGAGTGGGTGGTGTATTGGTGCAGCTGGTGGCTGATGAGCCATTTTATATATTTGTACTTCATTCAAAATAAATTTTCTCTGCTATGCAATTTGTAAATTTTCCCGGGAAACATGGTGGCAGAAAGATTACCTTTCATTGAGTGGTCATTGCTACTAGAATGGGGTTTCTTTCTCACAGATTAGAGAAGAAGACGTTAAGTATATGAACCATAAAATCTTGTATAATTGCAAGTTAAATGCCTTTCAGTGGTTGAAAGCAATATGTGTAGTTGGGGTCTTAATTTTTTGACTTACAGTTCTTTAATTATTGTACTTCCTTTTGCATCTTTTCTTACTTGACTGGATATTTTTTCAATATCTGCATGATTGGAGTTATATCAGATGCTTCTAATCACTTTGGCTGTTGGATATTTTCCATGTTTCAATGACAATTTTGTGAATCTTTTGAACTTTTGCTTTGCTTGTGATGTCCTTAATCTGTTTGTTGTATGGTATCAGTATGATCCCTCACTTCATCCTATCCGTTCAGCATGCCATAATTTATGGATTTAGAATCTGAGATTGCACTAAGGTTCTTATTCCATCTTATGTAGGTAGGGAACATTGGTGGGAGAGAATTCGCCGAATCATTAGCAGCAGATGTCCAGAAGTTACTTGTATGAAATGACAAAGATTTTGTATGCTTAATTGGAGTATGTAGAAAATGATTTGATCTTGATTAACTTTTCTTCCTTTTTTCCTTGCTTTGTTTTAGATTTCTAGTAGCTGCAGACCACTTGTGAGAAAAAAGGCTGCATTATGTTTGCTGCGCTTGTATAGAAAAAATCCTGATGTTGTCAATATAGATGGCTGGTAAGTTTGAATTCTAGGCAGAAGCTACTTCTCTGAATTCTCTCCTTTTGCCTAGGCCAATTTGAACGATCCTAGTGCCTAATGTTTCAGGGCGGATCGAATGGCTCAGCTATTAGATGAGCGTGATCTTGGTGTTTTGACTTCCTCAATGAGCCTTCTTGTTGCTTTAGTATCAAATAACCATGAAGCATACTGGAGTTGCCTCCCAAAGTGTGTCAAGATATTAGAGCGACTTGCTAGGAATCAGGACATTCCACAAGAATATACTTATTATGGAATTCCTTCTCCTTGGCTTCAGGCCAGTATTCTTATTTATTACATCAACACCATAAATATTACTAATTAGTTTTGGTAAAATAAATCACATCAAGCTTGGAAATGTTGCTTATATGGCATAGTTAATTTTACTTTTGATCCTATTTTTTTAAGCTTTGGAAGGATATGTAAATGCTATTCTATGAAAAACAGGTCAAGACAATGAGAGCTCTTCAATATTTTCCAACCATCGAAGATCCTAATACTAGAAGATCATTGTTTGAGGTTCATCTCTTTCCTGTGAATTGATTGTGTTATTTCCTTGTGATATCTTTTTGATTCTGATAAGCCCCTATATCTGATTGTAGGTCTTGCAACGGATCTTAATGGGTACTGATGTTGTAAAAAATGTAAATAAGAACAATGCAGCACATGCTGTTCTCTTTGAAGCTCTTGCTTTGGTAAGAATATTGCCAATAAGCTTTTTGCACATCAAATGTTCTGAGGAATAGTGTTACTACCATTTTTTCCTACTAAGTTATTATAATTAGATAATCTGAACATATTAGGTTCCAATCTGAACATAATCATATTTTAGGTTTCAATGAAATTTAAACTTGCAGTTTGTTTTCTAATGAACTTTATGTCCTTAGCTTTTTGTGGTTTCATTAGAGGAAAAATGCAATTGTCTATTGAGGCCATTGTCTGTGTGAATATGTTTACTTGCACAAAAAATAAGGGATATGAGTATGTTTACATGTACAAAAAATAAAGAGATATGTTTATGTTTTAGAGGAGCATGAATTTCTTCTCTCCTGTTAATAGTAATCACTGTTGAAGTCATTACTTGAGCATTTTGGATGGAATACTCAGCCTGCCATAATGTTCTTACTTAACTATAGAATGATGCATTTGTTTAGTCGTTTCTGTCCTCCTAGGCATTCAACAAGTAGAGGCATAATCCATTAAGACTAAGGTTGTTGTTTACCATTTTGGGGGGGCTGATTGTAACTTTCACATGGCAGGTCATGCATCTTGATGCTGAAAAGGAAATGATGTCTCAATGTGTTGGACTCTTGGGAAAATTTATTGCTGTTCGTGAACCAAATATCCGCTATCTTGGCTTGGTAAGCAGTGGAAGCCCTATAATTTTTTTCTTTGATTTCTTCACTATCTTGCTAAGGCAAATCAGCAACTGTGGGGAATGAAATTTACCAAGTCCAAACTAATATACAGATCTGTAGTTCTAGTTATTGTGCATAACTGAAATGGGCATTACGTTGCTCTGTTGCTTCTGCAGGAGAATATGACTCGGATGTTGATGGTTACGGATGTGCAAGATATTATCAAAAGACATCAGGCTCAGATCATTACTTCCCTTAAAGATCCTGACATCAGGTCTAATTTGAATCTGCTTAGTGTTTTGTGATTTCAGTTCTTAATGCATGTCCAGTATGATGATTAGAGCACGATTTGTCTCTCTTCTTCTGAAACTCTTTAAAATTTCTTCTTCTTCCTCTTTTTATTTTTTTTTATTTTTTTACTTTTGAAATTGGAAATGGGAAGACCTCTTAAACATAAATGTAATCAGATGCGTTCTAGGAAATATGTGATGGTAGAATTAATGCAGAAGGATCCTAACTGCTGACGACTAAACTTTGTTATTAGGATACAACTTATTTCAGAATGTGCTTAACATAATCTCAAATTTTTCCTCCAGTATTCGTCGGCGTGCTCTTGATTTACTATATGGTATGTGTGACGTGTCAAATGCAAAGGACATAGTGGAAGAACTTTTACAGGTACTAATATATATTTTTGTATATCTGACACAGTTCAGTTGACATTTTCATGATGTATTTCTAGTTTGACATACACCCCTAGAAAATTCATTTTCTGAAGAATTAAATGGTTTGCAACTGTTCTTCATTTTATGTTCAGTATCTAAGCTCAGCAGATTTTGCAATGCGGGAGGAGTTGTCACTTAAGGCTGCTATTCTTTCTGAGAAGTTTGCCCCTGATTTGTCATGGTAAGGACATTTTTCTAGAGGTACAGGAAAAGCTTGTATTGTATCTTAAACTGTTTAAGACTGCCACTTTAAATCAGTTAAATTTACTTTTAGACTGATGTTTATGTTAATGAATGCACTGAATAATTGTTGCTGCTTTATATTAGGGGTTTACTACCCAAAATATATGAAAGAGGGAAATGCTACCTTTAAAACTGACAAAATGCAAACAAACAATATTAAATACCTGTCACTATCTCACGCCTATTGTTTCCCCTGCATGTACTTGTTAAGTTACTTTAAGACTACCAAATTTCTAAATGATTCTCTTGTAACTATAGTTCTTTGAACATTTTTATATGTATGACTGCTGGTATGATTCTTGCCAATTTGTTTGTGACAAAAGTTCTTTTATATTTTGAATCCATCAAATAAGAATTAGACAAGAACTTCTTTTGATTAGTTGGACTTACTCATTAGAACAATGAAACCAGTTTTTCTTTTTCCTCTAATCTGCACAGAAAGTCTTCCATATTTCATGATTGGATTATTCCTCTGAAACAGTTATGGGCATTGTCTCAACCTATGTAAGCTTGTTTGTGAATATTTAACATTGACAGCTCACACGATATTTATCATGTACATAATCTTCTTTAACAGGTATGTGGATGTCATCTTACAGTTGATTGACAAAGCAGGTGATTTTGTAAGTGATGATATATGGTTCCGTGTTGTTCAGTTTGTGACAAACAATGAAGACCTACAGGTAACTATTATCATTGCATCACGGAATGTTGTTATTAAGTGTTTTCAGCTGAGACTCAAAAACATGTTGTCAGCCTTATGCAGCAGCAAAAGCCAGAGAGTATCTTGACAAGCCTGCTATACATGAGACAATGGTGAAGGTATGTATCTGATTTTAGACGTCCTTGTTGACGGCATTCACATATAACTTAAATTGATAGAGCAAAGAGAAAGAGGGGAGAGAATAAAGAGAAAGGTAATTATATTGAGAGTGAGTGAGTGAGCAATGGAGGCTCTCTGATCTGTTTTGCCACTGATGCAGGTGAGTGCTTATATCCTTGGAGAGTTTAGCCACCTTCTTGCTAGACGGCCTGGATGCAGTCCAAAGGAAATTTTTAACATCATACACGAGAAGCTTCCTACTGTATCGTAAGTTATACACATGTATTCCCATGTTCTTCATTTATTATACTACTTCATTCAGCTTCTGTATCTTAGAGTCATGAATGTACTTGCAGAACATCCACTGTGCCGATTCTTCTTTCAACATATGCTAAGATTTTGATGCATAGCCAACCTCCTGACCTGGAACTGCAGAACCAAATCTGGGCAATATTTAACAAGTATTCTTCATTTCTGCTCTTTTAGGTTTCAATGGTTTTTCTTGATATATCTGAACTTTGACATGGTTTTGTTTTAATTCCATAGATATGAGAGTTGCATTGATGCTGAAATACAACAAAGAGCAGTTGAATACTTCGCACTAAGTAGGAAAGGTGCAGCTTTAATGGACATATTGGCTGAAATGCCTAAATTCCCTGAGCGGCAGGTATGTATGGTGATTTCTCCATGTTAATTTCTTAGAAGCTTAATTCTCTACTGTTATACCTGAAAAATAACAAATGATTTTTGTTATGGAATAATATTTGTATGGTGTTTCTGGTCCAGTCTGCATTGATTAAAAAGGCGGAGGATTCTGAAGTTGATACTGCTGAGCAAAGTGCTATAAAGTTACGAAACCAGCAACAAATGTCAAATGCGTTGGTTGTAACTGACCAACGCCCTGCTAATGGGCCACCCCAGCCAGCTGTCGGTCCACTCACTCTTGTAAAGGTGCCTTCAATGAATGACAATGAGGTTAGTTCTCTTGTCTGTTTCTTGTGGGTGCTCGACTAGTTGTTTTCTTTTTTTAACTTTATGTTCAATTGTATAGCTGCTCTTATTTTGCATTTTTTATTTTCCAGGAGCATAGTTCAACTGATCAAGGACTGGCACAGACAAATGGAACCTTGAATAAGGTGGATCCTCAACCTCCCTCTGCAGATCTCCTTGGTGATCTTCTGGGCACTCTTGCTATTGAAGGTCCTCCAGGAGCTGCTGCTCAGTCTGAGCAAAGTCCAGTCTCTGGTATGGAAGGTGTTCCAGGTGCTGTGGATGCTGCAGCTATTGTACCTGTTGGGGAACAGACAAAATCTGTTGAGGTAATTTGGCTGCTGAGTTTTATAGAACTTTGCATATCTCTTGTTTCTCTCCAAGTAATACTATCACCTTTTTTGCAGCCGATAGGAAACATCAATGAAAGATTTTATGCCTTGTGTTTGAAAGACAGTGGTGTACTATATGAGGATCCCCACATTCAGGTATTGCATGTTCTCTAATGGGTTACTGCAGTCCGTTTTAGAGAATGAGCTTCCCTTCATGCTTAAGTCTCCTCCTGCATTTTGTTGTCCTTGCAACTCTTTCACGTATTGCATATGTTTTGCAGATTGGAATTAAAGCTGAGTGGCGGGCACAGCATGGGCGTCTTGTGCTTTTTCTAGGAAACAAAAATACTTCCCCACTTGTTTCTGTTCAGGCTATAATATTGCCTCCTGCTCATTTGAAAATAGAGCTCTCATTAGTACCCGAAACTATCCCTCCGCGGGCTCAGGTAGAATGGCTCATAATAATTAATCATATACTTGATGATTTATGTATCAAATATCTAAACCTTATATCTTCCTGATTACACTTAAAAAATGTGCTGAGCGGAAAAGAGAGACTATATTTAGCTGATCCCTATTAAATTGAGAATAATGGACAGTTGAGTTGAGTTGAGTTGAGTGATATCTGTAGAGACTAATGATATTTTTCTCTTATTCAGGGTGGTTCTTTACATGATTTCTCTTGTTGTATAGGTGCAATGCCCTTTAGAAGTCCTAAATCTCCGGCCGAGCAGGGATGTTGCTGTTCTTGACTTCTCATACAAGTTTGGTACCAGCATGGTACTTGATAGATGAATATCCTTAGCTGTCATTAATTTTTATGAAGTTTGCTAATTTGCAACTTTTCTGTTTTGTTGGCAAATAGGCTCTTCTCACCAATCCAGTCATCTAATGATCGACCTTTTTTGTAGGTTGATGTCAAGCTTCGCCTTCCAGCTGTCCTGAACAAATTTCTCCACCCTATCTCAGTTTCTGTGGAAGAGTTCTTTCCTCAATGGAGACCACTCTCTGGGCCGCCTTTGAAGCTTCAAGAAGTAGTACGTACTTTATGCCTTGTACCTGAAAATTTTGAACTATTTTGAAAAAGAAAACTCGTCATTGTCTATATTTACTTTATCTGTGACGCATTCGCTGTTATAGGAGAAACTACCGTCCGTGGAACCATTTTTTAGTCATGGAACCATTTTTTAGTCTGTTGGCGAAGCATGATTCTCTTTAACTGAGCACGCCTACTGCTTTCCTTCTCACTGACCGTAAATGAACGTCTTTGCATTGTCAATTTATGTATTGTAAATTACAAACAACATTGTCATCTGTGATTTATCCATCAGTTTTTCTCGTGTCATTCTGTCTATTTTCTATTATATGCATACTATAATTTTTTGTTAATTGTACAGGTTAGAGGCGTAAGACCAATGCCTCTCGCTGAAATGGCAAACCTGTTTAACAGTTTCCGGCTGATGATTTGTCCTGGACTTGTAAGCCACTTGTTCATTGCTACTCACACCTTTCTCTCTCCTCTTCTGTCCAAGTTATAGTTGTTTATTGGTTCATCTTCTGTTTTAGGATCCAAATCCTAATAACCTCGTTGCAAGTACCACCTTCTGCTCGGAGAGTACACGGCAGATGCTTTGCTTGGTAATGACTATGCTTGTGTTTATTTGATTCTATACAATTGTTGTGAGCCTCGAATATATTTGTGTGCTATTATGTACGACCAGAATAAACACTTTCTGTAAGTTGATGCGAAGGATATGTTCTCAATATGCGTTTGCTTTAATTTCTGCGTTATTGTTATTACTTGCAATGCGATGAAGTTGACTTTCAATATAATATTTCAGGTAAGAATTGAAACTGATCCAGCTGATAGAACGCAGCTGCGAATGACTGTCGCCTCAGGAGACCCAACACTAACATTTGAGTATGTGTTGATGATTGATCGAAGCTCTTTTAAACCCCGCAGAAGATCAAATGCCATATATTTCTAACCTTTTTAATTTACAGGCTGAAGGAGTTCATCAAGGAACAATTAGTTAGCATTCCTACAGTGCCACGTGGACCACCAGCACCACCAGTTGCTCAAACAACAACTCCAGCGACGACGTTGACGGATCCAGGGGCTATATTGGCTGGATTATTATAAAATAATCTGGCAGCAACTGATGTGAAGATTTGTTAAATATACACCTGTAAACCTTGATTATACACGGCTGACCCACCCATCTACCCATTCGTCAAGTTAAGAGGTGGATCAGTAAGTATATTCATGATGAAAGCGCTGGCGGAATTAGAAGGGTGAGCTATTATAAAACTCTGGTCAGCTTAATTTGTGAAATTCACGATAGCGGCTGGTCGGGATTTTGAGATTCTTTTGCACAATTTGTAGTGTGCTTAGCGAGCGAGCGAGCGAGCGTCCTTTTCAATTTTCTTTTTATCCATCATTCGGGGTGAGGGCATTTTTTTCCTTTTCTTTTTGTTGCCTCCTTTCATTCTTCTCGTCTTTCTTCTGTTTCCATTTATTTGCCAGGATTGGTTTATGTATTACGAATCGGACAGCATTGTAAGATATTTACGTGAAGTAGAAGAAGCTGTAATAGTCTGTATTTGATTGTTAATGCATAGTTTATACTTTCAACAAAAGCAGCCAGAATGTATCATTGCTAAGACCAGTGCAGCAAAATTAGCATCCAGATTGTTGAATGCGAGACCCGTCTCCTACACATGCCTCCAGGTTGCCATTGCAAGCAAGTCAGGGTTCCAGGAAACTTGTAGCTCGCCACCACCTTAGCAATTTCCATTTCTATGGCTTCAGACTGATCATCCAGCATGATGCCCACTACCAAGTAGTTGAGCTGGTGTGGTAGTTGTGGGGAATTTTCTTTTATTATATATATATATATATATATATATATATATATATATAAAGGAAATTAGAGATTAATTATTTTGAAATGAAAATATAAAAATATGGTTTATTACAAATTTAACGTAATGTTAGTGAAATATAAACCTACCATCAAAATAATAATTTGTCTGGTGGTGATTATAGTGATATATAACATCGGGTACAAATACATATTTATTAAATAACATGTATTATATGATATATATATATATATATATATATATATATATATATATATATATATATATATATATATCTATATAATTTTAATAACAAAAAAATCAGTAAAATAAATAATAAATTTTAAATAAATATTATGTTTATTTATTTTATTTTTGAAACTTATATATTCTTAATTGATAGTGATTAAAGGGTGATTGATGATAATTTGAGATTAAAATATTTAAATTAATTTATCTAAATATGATATTTAGTTAGTAAAATAAATTTAAATAATATTTTATTAAAATAAAACTATAAAACACGTTGTTTAACTGATTATGCTTAAAAATATCCGCACGCTCAAGAGAGCGTCGCAATAAAACACCGACCTAATAAATATCCTAATAGTAAAACCATACAACAAAACCGATCGCGTGGGTCAAAAATATGGGCTCGCCCGATAACCCATCCTCTTCACCGCCGCAGATCCCCATCGTCGCCTGCTTTGACGCTCTCTGGTTCTGCTACTGTAACTCTCTTCTCTGTTGCTTCATAAAAATTGTTCATTTTCCCTTTCCTCTTTCTTTTTGTGATTATTGTGATTGAATTAACTAGATCTCGTATCAAGTTCTTGTCTTTATGTGCTCGCTTCTCGAGTTTTTTGATTTTAGATTAGGACCCATGTTTCTAAAATTAATAAATTAATGTAGGTGAATCTTTGCAGCTCCGGTGCATCAGATGCAGCAGTATTACAGGTTAGGGGTTTTTGATAATTGTTCTGAGAAATGGACTGCTCTTTTTGAATGTTTTAAACTCAAGACTAAAAGAGCTTCTGAAGTGCGGGTACCCTCATTTCCTTTTCCTTTTTAATTTTTTTGTTCAAATTCTTTTAGAACTTGCTTGAAGCTTCTAACATTTTTTTGGTGAATTACGTGTAAATTGTGATCCTTACTCTGTTTTTTCAATTGAGGAGTGATGCTTGTGGTTTATGTTGTTGCAGAGTTCATTCATCCTGGAAAATCTTTGTATGTTTATCTCCATATTTTAGATATCAAAAAAGTAGTAAAAACTTGATGCTCCACCATTTTATATGTTATGTACTTCTAAGAAACCATCATGGTCGTGGGAGAAATGCCCACTTGTCTTATACATATCGGAATTTGCAATGCACCCACGTATACAAATAGGCCATCGATGAGATGGAAATGATGTTCGGAATGCCTATGTTTATCTCGATGGTAGACTCACCATCTGTTAGTACTCCATTTCGTTGCATCAATATACAAATAGCACATGATTGCATTGCATGAATACCATTGTCATATTTGGCATGATTTGGGCTTCCTGTAAAAGTTGTGTGCCAATTCCATCTGTGATTCTCGTTGGAAGTGCTGGAACCTCTCCTAAGTTAAGAGTTACCTTGCTGAACTAAATCTTGAAGCTTTAGTTTGTTTGTTTTGTTCTGTCGTATGATGTGTATCGTCCACTGCCTACTTATCAGATAATCTGTGAAATTCTGATTTCCTTTTTCTATTTCTGAGTTTGTGGCGGTTTCTCTGTTCCATAAGACTTTTCATTTGGTGCTCCTCAAATCATTTGTGCAATGGTGTGTTATGTGTCATTGAATGCCAACTTGCTAGATAACCTGTGAAATCAGACTTAGTTTTTCTCCTTCTCAGATGTTCTTGCCAGTTCTTTTGTCTGAAAAATATTGAATCATTCAGTTCTTTTATGATATTCATTTCCTTTGGAAATGAATTCTCGTTTAAAGATGAATTCTAAAGTATGAATTCCTATATGTTAAGCTCAAAATTAGTTTACGCAAAACACATTCATTCAAGATTTGCATATGAATGCCACAAACAGAAGGTAACAGTTTTCACTCGGAGCTTGTCAAATTTTGAGCTCAAACTAAATTTCTTGAGCAGTTTCTTCATGAAAATTGGATGATGTAACCTTCATTCATGTGATTATGCTTTATGTTAACATGGAAGCTGGTTATCTAAACCTCTTTGACAGTGGCAGTAAAACAAAAGAATTCAGAGCTAGTCAAGGTCAAAAACAATAAACCACGTATGTGGGTGGAAAATTAGGTTATGGTTAGGAGGGATTGTATTATATAGTCATTTATTTAAAGAATTGTTTTCTTTCCTACCACTGATGGCTCCAATGATGAGTACAAAAAGCAATGTCGTTCCAATTTCTGAAGGAAGTACGCATGTTGAGCTGAGTATTACTCTGAGAGGAGCTTCAACTTGTAATCTTTGCTGCCGTTTCTATCTGCATTACCATTTTATGGTTTAAGCTTTTTCCTTTAAAATCTAGAATGAGTTTGAAATTATTAGTCAAGACTCAACGAACTTGAGTGGGTCATTCCTGATTTTGTTTGTCTGTTTTCCATCCTGAAATAATGTTGATCATGTACACTAGAACCTGCAGTCATGTACCAGAATCCATCAGTATGAGTATGAAACATTTTTTTTTTTCTAGTGAAAACTCCTGGTATATATATGGAGTAAAGAAAGTGTCTCATTTCTATAGCGATATGGTCTTGATTATATTGATTTATACTCGGACGTTTTGTGCTTTTGTCCTTTCCAATTGAGTTAGATGCTCTAAACTGAAAGTATGTTGTAGTATTATTCAGGTACTGATGTTCTGATAAACTGGATTTGGAAACATAAAAGTGATTTAGCAATTAGTTTCTTGCTGAGGAGTTTTCATGGTTTGTGTTGATGTTGTGCAGGAAATTCTAGAGGAGCGGGACAAAGCAAGAACCCATATTTGGACGTTCCGGACGGTGGAAGAAGCATCATCTCACTGGAACAGACTGTTCGGAGATTTAGATAGAAGTTGAATGAGAAATTCATATTAACAGGACTTGTGTTGGGTGGCTTAAAATAAGAAAAGCATTAGATGGGAAGAGTCACCTTCATTATAGCAGGTCATTTCGTATGAATGCTGAACTCAAGCCCGGTTCTAATTGACGAAACCTTTTCCTTTTCCATTGATGGCATGCTCGGAGCTTCCATCATTCTTGAGATTTTGTTCCACCTTCACAACAATTTCTCCTCAACATTAGTCAATTTCTTCTTCTCAAAATGGCATCGTGCATGTCTTTTCTTTTCTTTTTTTTTGGATTATTTATAAATTTTATAAAATTTAGATTTCTTCTTGATCTATAAATACTAATAATTTCTATTAGAAGTATGTTTAAGTAGTTTACAATGATTTTTTTTCAAGATTAATTAATTAATAGATAAAAATAAAAATAAATAGTAATTACTCCTATCGTATTTTAAGCAAACAAATACTATTAGTAGAACGGAGTATTAGAAAAATGATTTCAAATCTTAATATTATAAAAAAATTATAAAAATTTACTAAAAGTATCTTTTCTTAAATATTAAATATAAAAAAGATAAACATAAAATAGCAATAAAGTTTATTAATATTTAAATTTTAGAGGTTCCAACAATGGCATATTTGAAATTCGAAATCTCCTTCCGTACTAAGACAAATCCTTAAACACTTGAATTTATTATAACTTTTTAAATTATATATAAATTTTAATTTTTATAATTTATATGCTTCAATTTTATTTATTATATATATGTAATTTTTATAAAAAAATAAATCTAAAAATTAAAAATAATTAAAAATAATATATATATATATATATATATATTACATATACTATAAATAAAAAATTAATCATAATAATTATTTAAAAATATAAAAATTGATATATCAAAATGTCAAAATAGAAAAATTATATAAAAAATTAGGAATATTTATGATAATTTTAATAAAAAGATTAATATACGTGAATTAATATAAATAGAAAAATATGGGTGATGATGATGCTGAATAATCCAAAACATATTTGAGAGAGCAACAAAATGAAAAAGCTACTTTTGGAGAAGAAGAAAGAAGAAGCATTTGAAGTTGCATCGATAAGCTTTCGATTTTTCGTTTATTTTACATAAACAATAGTAAGAATAAAAAAAAAATCAGATCAGAATTCTTTTAGAAAGAAAACCAGACGAATCTCCAAGGAAGAAGGCAATCTGTGTCATTACGCAAGAAATTTCGGCCTCAGGCAGCGAGGGGATCTCCTCCTTTTGAATCAAGGTTGTCCGGACACCAGAAAGTCCACTTAACCTGTTTTTGTCTGTTCATCTTTTTCTCTTTATTTTATTTACTTTTTCATTTATTTTATTTTTTAGTCTTTTCCAGAAAAATACAATTTTACATTTTTTTTTTCATTTGTTCAACGTTAATTTAGGAAAAAAAGCCCTCTATTTATTTATTTTCCAACAAATTACAAGGCACCAATTTTTCATAACTTTAAAATGTTAAGATATAAATTTTACAAATTTAAGATAAAATATATTTTTTTAGGATAAATGATTAATAAATCTAATGATATTTGAGAACTAATAATTATGATAGACATAACTTAACTTGTGCTTATCTTTTATGTACAATTTTTCTTCATCCATATATATAAAAAAAGTATAATAATAAATTATTTCATCGATCAATAAAAAAATAATTAGACCTTATTCTATCATTATATTTTGGTAAAATTTTATAATTCTTTTGATGCATAATGCTTCAATTATGCTACGAGATTAGAATTTGTATTTATATGTTAATTCATATAAATTAGTAATTAATTTATAAATATAATATTTTATGTCGAAACATCGAAAAATAGTTAATAATTTTGTATTTGATATGTTTATAGTTATTATTATTATTATTATTATTGATTGCAATAGATATATAAAAATAAAATAAAATATGATGTGATGTGAGGGAATGTGTCCATTTTGTCATGCCAACTCCAATTAATGCAATCACTTTTTTCCATATTTACCAAACTAAGATGCTATCTTAAGAAAAAAACAATAAATATTTTTTTAATAATTATTTCAAATTCGAGTCTCTGCTCATATGATTGTATTATAATGTAATTAATTTTATATTAAATTTTTGTGATAATTTAATTATTTTATAATTGTATATATGTTAAAATTACATAGATATGTAATATTTAAAAGTGACTTTGAAAATGGTAAAATGTAATTCCAAAACTACAAATATACACTTGGAAGAAATTAATTCAACTAACTGATATTTTTCTTACCTATTATCAATCAAACAAAACTAAAATGTCACTTGTCCATATTAAGAAGGATGACGGATTTTACTTTGTTTTTTCTTTTATAATAATATTATATATTTTTAAACAATATTCTATAAAGATAATGAATTTTTAAAAATATTGGATTTTTACATTAAATAAATGTGAAATAAATGCTAAGATTTTAGAAAAAAAATCCAATATTTTTTTAAAAAAAATTCATATTTAAAATAGATTTGTACAAAATCATTTTCAATGTTTATTCTTCAACCAAGCATTCTTTAAAAGTTTTTTCTATCAGTCGAAAATATCAATGATGGTGACCGGATTTTTCCTTCAATTTTTAATTTTTTTAATAAGGATTAAATTTTAATGTATGAATTTAATTCAGCATACAAGATCATAGTTATTTTAATATAAATAAAATAATAATAATAATTTATTGATTTTAAAATTTTTTTTATTTATAATTAATTAATTAAAATATGAAGATAAATACTGAACAAAATTACATGTATTGCAAATATAAATTTTTTAAGAAACCAAGAAATGTGGAATCTTTTTAATATTAAAAGAAAATAATTGGCTCCGCCTTCGTATTACTCGCACTCTGTACATATTTTGAAGCAATCTCTCTGATAATCCAAGGAATTTAAAAGTAAAAAGAGAAATTCCTTATTGCAACGTTGAACGGAGATGAGATAGAGTTGTAGATAGTAGACAATCTTCTCCATCGGACGGGATTGTGTATGACAAGTTCTTAAGTTACAAATGAATAATTCAAACTACTAATTCTGTCTGCATCCGCAAATCATCTCAGCGAGTTAATTAACTTGATTAATTCACTGACCTAATTGTGGATAGGAAACCAATTCGACGGAGCTTCATTGCCGGTGATTACAGCAAGAAATCGATGAATTTTAACCAAGGAGAGGCTGTTCTTTTAATAGCCTTTTCAACTTCATTTGAACAAGATGATGCCAACGACGTCCTTTCTTTGCTGCCGGTTGTAGCTTCTATCGATGCTTTCTTCGCGCACATGAAAAAGTTTCTGGATCCCAACGATATCAGCTTCTCCTCTCTGTTCAAACCTGAATACCGACCAGGGAAAAAAAAGTCGTTAATCTCCACCGGACACGTGTAAATCAAAAGAAAATAGTAGTACCGCTATCGTCTTACTTTCTAAGCTGAATTGAGAGTAATGAAGGTCAAACTTTGTAGCATCGGCAGCAACGACCGGCCGGCGACCTTCCTTCAAGTATTGACGGATTGTCGCTGCCATCAAATCACCGACAGTACAATCCGGCGACGATAAAACCTGCACAGCTCCCACACTTCCTTGGACTGTCACGTTAAGCAACAACTTCGTTAATTTCGGTCTCGCCTCGGTGTAATTCACTGGTCCAGCAGATAAATTCCGTCCTTGAAGCAGGTCAGGTAGCGTACTTGGCCGTCGAATTCTCGCTTCAGGAGCTTCCAACGGTATCTTTCCATGAAATGACGACGCTTTTTCCTTCAACTTGTTCCTCCGATTCTTCTCCGGTTCTTGTCCTCTTCGGCTGCAACTCTTCGGTGTTGTAGGCATGGTGATGTCTTAGCTATTAAAAAGCCTTAGATTCTCTTGTGTTTTAGGGCTATACTTGATAAAGAGCCTTTGATACTCTTATGTTTTAGCACTAAACTTTATGTGGTTAACGGTTACCTCAAACGGCGGAAGCGGAAGAAGCGGAGTTGAGGGAAACCGAGAGCTAGAAAAGAGCAGATAAGGCTCTCAGATTTCCAGTAACCAGTAGAGACCATATACCCTAGAGTGGCGTAGTTCGTAACTTGACAGAGTCCAAAAAAAGAATGGCTCCTACAATGTGGAAAGCGAGGAATTTCGGTTAGGGGGTTTATATGGAGAGAAAGGAAAGAATATAGGATAAGAAACCAGCACCACCGGTTGTTTAGGATGCATTTGGACGGTTAATGACCTGCTGTTGCCGGTAGCGCGATGATAAGTCTCTTTCAGTTGGTCAAGTGCTAAAATACGCTTGTGGGAAGGAAGTGACGTGGAAAGAACTATGTGAAAGTTTAGTAAGTGACGTGGAAGGAAGGGACGGTAAGATTTCAATCTCCTCGAATGCTTTGGATGGCTTTCGAAACGGAAAGCCAATACGTCATTAATACAAATATTAAATTTTAATTTATATTACATGTTTTATAATTGATAATATAACATATTTATTGTTTTGATTAAATTTGTAAGTTTTATTATTATTTATTATAAAAAATAAAATAATAATGAATTAACTTGCAAAATTATTAAACTTTTTCTATTATATAAATAAAAAAAACTAAAAATAACCTTTATATTATTTAAAATTTTGTGATATTTTTCTTGAAAGAAAGGATAAGATTAGCATTTTCTGAATTGGTCTTTTTATTTAATAATTAAATAAATTATATTTTAATTACAGTCTCTGATAATATAGACAACAATAAATGAGCTGCAGAGGTTTTTTTTCCTTGTACTATCAAACATACTTTTAATAATTGAAAATCCGCAAATTGAATATTCAAAGTGGAGGCTACTTTAATAATAAAAAAAAAGTTCAGGATTCTAATCTATTTGAAAATTATTTATGAATATTTAATAATTTTTGGAAACAATTAATTGAAAATTTTTAATATAAAATTCAGATTTAAGATTTTAAGAATAATATATAGGAAGAAAAGGATATAATGAACTAAAATATTATAATATTAACATGGTATTTCAATACAATAATATTAATAAAAACAATAGCATGAATCATTTGAAATTAATGGTTGTTGATAATAATGCAACAAAATAAAAATAATAATAAAGGAAGAGATAATGTGTACTTTTGCACATGATAATAATGAATAGAAGTTGAATTAGTAAGTGCTTAAGCAAATATGTTCTTAATCTCATTTAATAATAAAGATGTTTGGATTGAAATATCTTGTGCACGATGTTGCTTTTCTTTTTAATATATATAAAAATTAAATCTTCCACTTAATGACATTATATATATATATATATATAATGATAAAGCTTAATTAATTTTTTTTATATATATTCCGATATTTTTATTTAGAGTATTATAAAGTTATATAAAAGATGTTGCAAATATAATAATTAAAAAAGACATTAAAATCATTAATAATTGGGTTATTTTTAAAAAAATATATCTCAGTTTTTATGTAATTAATTAAATACTTTTAATGTTTTCAAAAATTTTAAATTAGTCTGATTATTTAATAGAAAATTGAAATCGAGAGACGAAAACGTTTTGAAATTAAAATATGAAGATGCAGTTGGTCATAAATGAATGATGCAATGGTTCCAGGAATAGATGCAGGGAACGGCGGATGCATCTAGTGGAGGCAGCATCTCCCGGTCCGAGTTGGTCAGCCACCGTTGTCCGAGAAAACGGACAAAAAAGAATAAAAATAAATATAAATAAAATAACTAATTTAAGACCTAACTGGTGCAGATGGATTCCTGCCAATCATTAAATTGTTATCCGAAAATTATTTTTTAATTGCCAATTTGTTTGATTTATAAGAAAATTATGAATTTAAAATAATATGATAATATTAATTCATTTTATTATAATATTTTAATTGTATTTATGATAAATAAAGGATTATCTGTCTGAATGTTAAAACTAAAGTGATTAAAATTGAATTTAATAAATATTTTGGAAAAGTATTTTAATAAAAAGACAGTATGAATAAATAATAGTTGAGAAATTAAGAAGTAGGTCAAATCAGAGTGACTTGGGCAGTTGAGTGTTTGAGTGTATTTTGGATTGGTGATGGTTCATGGCAAAATTTGGCACAACATATGAATAAATAATATTATATTGGATTGGGTAATTGATTTTCTGCCTTTAGAGAACAATTCAAACTCGAACATTCATTCCCATCACTAAAATGGTGCCGCCTTCAAATTATGATAATCAAACATAAATGATATTTAACTAGCAATTTGTTGTTTTATATATATATATAATAGTAAGGTTTTCCAATTATTTGCTTATAAATTAGTATTGAACTAGAATCTCTGGTGTTAAAAAACAGAATTTTAATTAGGTGAATATATGTAGCATATATTAGATAGAGGAAAGAGTGATAATCGAGACAAATAAATAAATAAAATTGATAAAACCATATGTTATTTATATATTAAACGTTCTATGTGATCCCTTTCCTCGTCCCCCCCTGGTGAGATGCATTGCATTTGAATAGTTGGTCCCCATTCTTTGTGGTTTTGCCCTCAACAATTTGCCAATTTGGTAGGACATGTGCATGGAAGTTTCAGCCATGCCCTGCCAAAATAGTTGTTCTGAATTTGACTCCATATCGGAAGCTGTGCAAGACTGACTCCCCCCCCACCAGACTTTCTTCATCTCTTCCTCCTTGGGAAAACTTCATCTATCTTGTAGATCTTTCGTTTCTTTGTTTTATGTATTTACTCCAACATGGTTGGTTGAATTCATCAATTCTATTTATATTTGACTCATAATCTATTATTGATATTTTGATAGAAATGATAACAAGTAATTTATATCTTAATGAAAAAAATCCATAAATTAGCCAAAGGATAATTCTATTTAATATAGTAATATAAATTCTATTTAATTTAAATTTAGATTAATTTATACCCACATTAAATTATTCTTGTAATAATTAAATACAAAACATATTGTTTGACTAATCTCTCGGAGTATGACCGAAAAAGCCGTTTCTAGCATCTTCAAGCTTTCGGAGAGCAATTCGCATGGTGATGCGGTTGTCAGGAGAAATTGCAGTACAGGACAACCCAATTCCAAGAATTGCCACCAAACAATCTTTTTGTATTTCAGGGCTCATCATAACGAGGTCATTTTTCTCATAGTTGTTCATCAGGAATTGTAGTTCAGAGTCTACAACTTTCAGGATATTGACAGGGAAAGCTGACAGCACCCATTCAATAAGATTTTCTTGTAATTGTCCAACGAAACTTTCATCCGTGGGGCTCTTGCCAGTGAATAATTCCAACAACAATACTCCATAGCTGTAAACATCTCCTGCTGGTGATGGTTTCATCCCTAAGCCATACTCTGCGCATTAATCAATAAAAATGATAAGCAACGTGATTTCATGAATTCATAAACTAGAAGTTTAAACACTTAAGAGGGTGTTTAACGTAGCAACCTGGAGGTATGTAGCCTACGGAGCCTTTCAGGGCATAGGTTGAGCTAATTAAAGCTTGATCATGACCCATTTTTTCCATCATAAATCTTGCCAAGCCAAAATCTCCAACCTTGGCAGTCATGTCTTCATCCAACAGAATGTTGCCAGGCTTCAAATCACAATGCACCACAGGAATTTCGCAATCGTTGTGAAGGTAATCCATTGCATTCGCCACATCAATTGCCACATTTAATCTCTCCAAAAGATTCAACCCATTTCCATGTTCATTCTTTCTCTTACCCTTAATCCAGTCTTCCAAGCTTCCATTACCGAGAAATTTATAAACCAGAGCCAGAAACTGTGTGTTTCTCGAGTCCATGCTCGAGCAAGATGTTATTAACTGGACAAGATTTCGATGCCTTGTATTTCTCAAAGCCTCGCACTCAGCAAGAAAGGCCTTATTGAATCCTGTCTGCTTGATGTCAAGGACTTTGATTGCTACTGCAGAACCATCTTCAAGCCATCCTTTGTAAACTGTTCCATACCCACCTTTACCGATCAAATTTTGCTCGTCGAAGTGGCTAGTTGCTCGCCGGAGATCATGATATGAAACCAGCTGATGTTGCCTCTTTATCGAGCTGGAAGAATGAACAATCTTTCCCTTTCTTCTCCTTACACAGAAGAATACACCAACAAAAATGCACAATGTTACCACAGCAGCAACGATGATATAAACATTGGTTAATTTTCTCCCTTTATCTGGAGTATTCTGACAGGCCAAATGTAAGGAAAGCCTTGGATTGCCTGTTAATTGAACTCTGGAGAGATTTGTAAATATCCCTCTACATGGAATTTTTCCTTCCAAATCATTGAAGGAAAGGTTTACCGATTGAAAGACTTGTTGATTTCCAAGTTCTGGAGGAATGGATCCAGAAAGATCATTGTCGGAAATGTCTAGAACTTCAAGGCCTCTCAGATCCCCTAAAGCGCTTGGAATGGGGCCAGAAAATCTATTCTTGGCAAGGTATAATTTTTCCAAGCTCTTGCAGTTTCTGATCGAGTTGGGAATTGTTCCTGATAGGCTGTTGTTTGAAAGATCAATGGTAACAACACTTTCCAGAAGCCCAATTTCCTGTAACAGACTCCCACTCAGGAAGTTGTTAGATAAGTTCAAAATTGTACTCAAACTTGGAAGATCGAGAACTTCTTTAGGTATGGATCCATTGAGCTTGTTAGCAGACAAGTCCATAGAGAGCAGCCTATTGAAATCTCCAAATTTATTGGGTATTCGACCCACCAATTCATTTCCTGATAAATCAATATGGTTCAACCTCCGGAGATGACCAAGAGAATCCGGAATATTTCCTGAGATTTGATTTCCAGCCAAATCCAAAACCTGCAGTTTCTCGAGTTGACCAATCTCAGATGGGATCTCACCACTGATCGAGTTGTAGCTCAAGTTTAGCAGAGTCAAGCTTGGAAGATGAGCAATTGAGGACGGTATCCTACCATATATTTGATTTCCTCCCATGTAAAGTTTTGACAAACTTCTTGAAAGATTGCCAACAGATTCTGGAATGACTCCGTGTAACAAGTTCCCATCAATGGCAACAAATTTGAGATTTGTACTGTTCGTTAAAGATGTGATGAACCCAAGACCATTATCACCTGAGCTAACAATCCTGTTGAAGCCAATGTTGTACATCTCCAAGAATGGAAGATTTTCCAGATTTGGAGGCACCGTTCCTTCAAGAAAATTATGCGCAACACGAATGATTTGTATGCTTGTGACATTGTGCAAGGATGCAGGGATGGTTCCAGTGAACTTGTTAAAACAGAAATTGAAATCCAAAAGATTTGGAAGTGTGACACCAACGTTACTGGGAAATTTACCCCATAATTGATTGGAAGCCAAAGCCAAATCAACTAAAGAAGACATGTTGTAAATGGACGCAGGAACTGTACCACTAAGATTGTTAATGGTAAGATCAAGAACCTTCAAGTTTCCAAGGCGGCTTAAATCAGCTAGTATCACACCATCAAGACTATTGGTGCCCAAAATCAAATCCTCTAGTAATGAAAAGTTTCCTATGGATGGTGGAATTGAACCTGAAAGATGATTACGCCCTAAGTTTAGAACCCGAAGCTTTGAAATAAAGGTGAGTTCTTCAGGAATTCTCCCAGTAATTTGGTTCATCGACAAGTCAAGTACTCTGAGCTCAATCAAGTTGCTGATATTCAAAGGAATTGAACTTTGCAAACTGTTAAAACTCATATTCATGACTCTGAGGTTAAAAAGCTTACAGATTTCTTCAGGAATTTTTCCTGTAAGTTTATTGTTGTCAAGCTCAAGCAACTGAAGAAAGGAAAGATTGCCAATATGAGAGCTAATGTACCCAGAAACACCTAAACTGGACAGGTTAAGGCCAATCACTCTTTGGCTCAATCTGTTGCAGGAAACTCCAGTCCAGTTACAAGGAGATGAGTCGTGGGTCCAGGAAGATAAAAGGTTTGATGATGGTAAACTTATTCCATACCTAAATGATATCAGGGCTTCCTTGTCCGTCTCCAAACTCAGAGCAGCAGCTGACTGTGGAAAAGGAAACAAAGTCATGGACAAAAGAAGGATGACTAACAAAGCCACTTGCAAGAAATGGAAGAGGAGAAGATTCATTTCCATGGTTGTTTTCTTTTTCTTTTCCTAGTGTTTGCTTGAAATCTGGAAAACCAGAACCCAAATTTGCAGTTAACTCATCTGGGAGAAGAATCCAATGGGCAGTTAAATGCACATGAAAAAGTCAAGCAAATGGGCCTCTGCTAGTGTAAAGCAATTAAGTGAAATGACAGTGACAAATGCAGAGAGTCCAGCTGATAAATTGCTGTCTCTATGTACTTTTTCCAGATTCAATTAATTTATTTTCAATACATAAATTAATAAATTAATTATATTTAAAAAAATATTAGCCAGACATACACAAAATAACTTGATCTTTGAAAATTTTCTTACAACAATTTTTTAATGCAGTTCATGTATAAGCTGTGTGGTTTAATGCAATTAGCCATACTTGAAAGCTTCATATTAATTGGTTTTAAATAGGAATCACTGGAATCTGTCAATCTACAAGCCATAGTTGACAAGACAAGCGAGGGAGTTTTCCCATTTTGTGTTGAAGCAAGTTGCAGATCAGCTTTTGGTACATCACCTTTTGGTACCAAAGTTGCAGATCAGCTTGCTCTTATCCAGGAACATTTCAAACTTTGACAATATACTTAATTAACATTAATATTTTTTGAAAAATTCTTTGTCAAGCAGAACATTTATTTATCAGGAAAGCATTTCATCCCATAATTTATGAAAGATCACTAAATTCACCTTCCGTATACCGTAAGAAGACAGGTTCAAGTTTAAGTACAAGAAAAATTTCAAGTTACAAGAAGGTGCCTGTTGGAGGATTTGATTCTTTCCAGGCCAGCATCTAAAACCTTGGAACTAACAGGATATTTCAATCCTTCAAACCCAGAAATAGAAATTCTTATTCCATGATTTGAAATATTACATCAACTGTAATGAAACGAAAACTGTGACAATGAACTACAACTTCTGATTGCATTTATAACAATAAGTTGATAAGCCGTTACCAGACATTATGTTAGCCTGTCATGGCGAAAACTTGCTTTTCAGGACAGGAGTATATGGTTGACAAGGTTCTCTCTAGCTGCTTTCAGCCTGAGAAGAGCATTTCTCATGCTGATGCGCCTGTCTGGAGATTCTGCAGTGCATGATAATCCAGTCATAAGAACTGTAACCAGACAATTATGTTGTTTTTCTGGTGCGATGGACTGGCCATCAGAATAAGAATTTTCCATAGGTAGTAGCAGATGAGGGTCCAGAACTTGCATTAAATGGGAGGAAAAAGCCGACTGTACCCATCCTACAAGGTCTTGGTCCCCCTGGAAAGTGTCAGCAGTGGGGCTCTTCCCGGTAAACAATTCCAGTAGCATCACTCCGAAGCTGTATACATCTCCAGCCGTCGATGGTTTCACCCCTAGACCATACTCTGCATCATTCATTAGTAATTAGCATCCATCTGAAATCATAGATTCAGCTCAATTTTTACGGAAAATGGTAATCTTATGAAGTATTTAAACATGGTGCTGACCTGGAGGAATGTATCCTATGGAACCTTTCAGGAGATGGGTAGAGCTTATTGAAGTTTGAGGATCAGAATTATCTATCAGCAACCTAGCCAATCCAAAATCTCCCACCTTGGCTGTCATGTCTTCTTTTAGAACAACGTTGCTGGGCTTCAAATCACAATGCACCACAGGAATTTCACAATCACTGTGCAGGTAATCCATTGCGCTACAAACATCAATGATCACGTTCAGTCTCTCCATCAGACTGAGTCCTTCTCCACCTTCTTTCTTCCTCTTTCCCTGAATCCAATCTCCCAAGCTCCCATTGCCAAGGAACTCGTAAACCAGAGCCAGAAATTCCGAGTTCTTAATATCAATGCTCAAGCAAGATGTTACCAACTTGACAAGATTCCTATGTCTTACGTTTCTTAAAGCTTCACACTCAGCAAGAAAGCTCTTCCAACATCCTGGCTGTTTTATATCAAGGACTTTGATTGCAACAGCGGAACCATCCATCAGAATCCCTTTGTATACTGATCCAAAGCTTCCATTTCCAATCAAATTTGTGGGGTCGAAGTTGCCAGTTGCTTGGCGGAGTTCATGGTATGAAATCACTTGACGTTTTTCCTTTGTCAAGTTTGAAGATTGAGTGGTCTTTTTCTTCTTTCCCCGTACGATTAACAACAAAAAGCCGATTGAAAGGCATAATGCTACGGCGGCTGTCACAGCAACGATGATTGGGATTGTGATTGAACTCCTTCGGCCATTAGTGTTTGGACATGCCAGCTTCACTGAAAGCTTCTTGTTTCCTTCCAAGTGAACATTAGAAACATTTCTAAATAATCCATCACAGGGAACTATTCCTTGCAGGTCGTTATAGGAAAGATTCAGGAACTGAAGAGCTCGTAAGTTTTGGAGATCAGGAGGAATAAAACCAGAAAGCTGGTTATGGGAAAGGTCCAAAATTTCCAGGCCTTTCATCTCTCCTAAGGTAGCAGGAATCTGGCCTGAAAACGAGTTTCTGAACATGTACAGTTCCTCCAAGCTCCTACAATTTTTAATTGAGCTTGGAATCTCACCAGATAAGAGATTGTTTGAGAGGTCGATGGTAACAACATTTTCCAGAAACCCGATGTCCTCTAACAAGTTCCCTCTCAGGAAATTGTAAGATAGATTCAAGATGGTGCTAGGAAGATGGAGAATTTCTTTAGGTATGCTTCCATTAAGCTTATTGGATGACAAGTCCATGTCAAGTATACTCTGGAAATCACCGAAAGTATCGGGTATTCCACCCACCAGTTCATTTCTTGATAAATCGAATTGATTTATCCTTTTCAGATTACCAAGAGAATCTGGAATGTTTCCAGAAATTCGATTTCCTGCCAAACTCAAAGTTTGCAGGTTCTCCAACTGGCCAATTTCACCAGGAATTGAACCAGTGAGTGAATTGTAGCTCACATTTAACAGGGCCAACTTACTGAGTCGACCAATTGAGGCTGGTATGCTACCATAAATTTGATTTCCTCCCATGTATAAATGCAACATATTTTTGGAAAGATTTCCTACAGATTCTGGAATGACGCCCTGGAACAGGTTACCATCAAACGCAAGGAATTTAAGGTGGGTGCTGTTTGATAAAGAAGTGATGAATTCTAGACCATTTTCACCAGAGTTAACGATCTTATTGAAACCAATATTGTACATTTCCAGGAACGGAAGATTTTCCAAACCTGGCGGCACTGTTCCTTCAAGAAGATTATCCGCCATCCGAATGACTCTTATATTTGTGAGATTATGCAAAGAACCCGGAATCGTACCCGTGAACTTATTGATGCAGAAATTGAAGACTAAAAGATTCGGAAGTGTGACACCAACATCACTTGGAATTTTACCACGCAACTGATTCGAAGCCAAGGCTATATTTACAAGTGAAGACATGTTATAGATGCTTGAAGGAACTGTACCAGTGAGATTGTTTATGACGAGATCAAGAACCTGAAGATTATAAAGTCTGCCCAAATCACTTGGTATCATGCCACTAAGGGTATTAGTGCCTAATATCAAGTGTTGAAGCGATGAAATATTTGCTAAGGATGGGGGAATTTCACCTGAAAGTAGATTTCTCCCCAAGTTCAGAAACTGGAGCTTGGGAAGCGTGGTGAGATCTTCTGGAATTTTTCCTGAGATCTTGTTCATCGACAGGTCAAGTACTGTGAGCTCAATCAACTTGCTTATATTGGATGAGATTGAACCTCGCAAGCTATTGTAGCTCATGTTCATGACTCTCAAGCGAAAGAGATTGCAGATTTCATCAGGAATCGTTCCTGTAAGTTGATTATTCTGAAGCTCGAGGAACTGAAGGAAAGAAAGATTGCCAAGAAAAGGACTTACGGACCCAGAAAGATCCAAGCTTGACAGGTTGAGGCCAACAACTCTCTGGCCAAATGTGTCGCAGGAAACTCGAGTCCAATTGCAAGGGGATGAATTGGGGTCCCAGGAAGACAACGGGGAGGAAGATTGCAGGCTGATTTGAGACTGAAATTGGATCAAGGCTTCTTTGTCTGTCTGAATACTCAGAGAAGCAGACACAGCCAAAGGATCTGTATACTTGAAAGATACAAATACAAGCATAGAAAATGCTAAGGTGTGTAGCGAATTAGAGAGAAAGGCTCTCATTTTGCTGCTTCTGGTTTGAATTGGAAACGTAGATGGCTCAATGTCGGAACAAATTTATAGACAAGAAAATGGAAAACGTATATGGCTCAAGGCATTCTATAAATTTTAATTAAAAATCATAAATTTTCATATTATCAGAGAAAAAAACCAACGTCAAAAAATCATAATTCAAAATTTTCAAATATTAAATTAAGTTTTAAAATGAATTTTATATCGATGATAGAAAAATGATAATTAAATAACTCAAATGTTTAGGAGTGTTTGGAGAGGTGTGAACGAAATGTGAAAGCAGAAAGGAGAGAATTCAGTTGGTTTGGTATAATTAATCCCCATGGAAAGTTTTCAGTTTGAGTTATAATTAGGAGTGAAGGGGTGAGGTTCTGGTGGGTGGATTAGTCTAAATTTTGGGATCATTTTCTCACCCCAACTTTACGGTTAACTCTTGTGCATGGTTCAGCTTTTCAAGTCTAGCGGCTGTTCACTTCATGCACGTAACAGCAGAGGTTGGTATTTTTGGGAGTATATGCCTTCTTTCCATGCAGTTATCTTCTTCGTCAAACTTATGTTTGACATTTTTTTAGAATATTTTTTTAAAACAAAAAAGATAATATATATCATTAAAGATAAATAATTATTTCTATATAAAACATAGATAAAATTAAGAAAGAAGAAGTGATGGACTGTCCCTGGGCTCCAACATTATTTCTGTCGGTGTACTTTTTAGTTCTGACTGTATATATATATATGGACTGCCCTGGGCTCCGACATCATTGGGTTATGGGTTAATTGTGGGTACCCATTTTTCACAAAATATTTCTGAAAATACGAGAGGTTTCTAAACCATTCGCAAAGTTAACTTTTTTAAAATTATTTTTTATTTTCAAAAAAAGATTATAATATTTTTTTATATAATAAATATATGATACTTTTTCATGAATTTTCTAAAAATCCATAATTTTTTTAAATTTTATATTTTTGCAAAAACAACATAACTTTTCATATTTTTGTAAATTTTTAAAATTTTTTTATATTTTTATAAAAAATCATCATAATTTTATTTATATATTTATTATCATTTTTCAACTTTGTTGATAGAATTTTATTTTATTAAAAAAAATAATCAAAGTAAACTTCATTAGTTTATTTTTTTTTTTAAATACCATGATTTGAATATAAAAATATGTTATCGTAATTTTGTAAACAGCCCATTTATATAATATGTTTTTCCATATATTTAATATCTTTTTTATCATTTTGGTTATAACTTTGTAGCAGTTTTTGATATATGATACTCATATAAGTATTTTTAAAATATTTATTTTTAATATATGATACTTATTATATCAATAAATCATAATTTTTCAAATTAATACCTGATTTGATATTTAATTTTTATACATTTTTTATATTTGACAATTAACTAATAAGTATAATACTTTCCTCATAAATAATTATATTTTTCTTTAAAAATTAGTTCTGAAATTTTTGAATTATATGAGTTTAAAATGATAATTATTTATAGATATTTATAGATATTATTTCAAGATTTTAATATATTTATTTATTATTATTATTATTAGTTTGATCGATGATTTTTTTTTATGTATAATATAATTTTCGATACTAAACTATATTTTATATAAGATAAATTATAATTAAAGTTACATGCAATAATATACATACAAGAAACTAAAAAATAGAAAAAAATATTATAAAAATTATAATTCTTTTAAAATTTGTAATAAATTTAATTTTAAAATTGATTTTAATAAATTTAGTTTTAGGGATAGAAATGACGAGAATATAAAAATTATTAAATTAATATAAAAATATTAAAAAAGGAACGTAAGCAAATTATTAAAATATTAAATTAATAATTAGAGTTATCTGTTTTATTATAAATTCTCAAAATTATTATAAAAATTCATTAATCTTTACAAATGGTAGTGTATAAATTAAATAAAAATTAATTCATACTAATATTTTTTAAAAAAGTCTGCACCTTTGATCTTATAATGTACTATATTATAATTTGATGAATTCAATTATGTTAGATGATAATTAATATGTATTTTTTTAATGTATTGATTATGTGCTTGAGTGAATTAATACTATAGTTTATAATTTAATTTTTTTTAATATTGATTTTCTAATATTATGCTAAAATCACATCATATTATATATCTATATTAGTTATTAACATAAAACACCAATATATTTAGAGACATTAATTTCAAAATACTTGAATTATTTTTTTATGTTTTTATTTTTCAAATTACTCAAATAATATATTACAGTCGTAATTATATTTTAAAAAATTAATTAAAATGCTTGAAAAATAAAATATAAAACTAAAAAAAAGAAAAGAAAAGCGAGGACTGGTTAGGAATTGCCGACGAGGCGTCAGCAATAGCTAAGAAAAGGCAAAGACATGTTCACCTACCACAATCCACACCACCATCTCGGACCCCCTTCTTCTTTCCTCTTCTTCACCAAACCCTTCTCTATTATCTCATCATTAAGTTTTTAATATTTTATTAATCACTCTTAATAACACCATTAATCATTCTCACCGTTGCATCCACTGGTTTGGTAACTCCGCTTTTTTTTTTTTTTAAAAAAAATTCTTATTTGAAATGTGAAAAAGAAAACTCTTATTTGAAATATAAATTTATATATTAAAATGTAAATAAGTTGAATTAAGATTAATTTTATCTTATTTAAATTTGATTTATTTATAATTGAATAAGTTTGAATCGAGTTTTTAAAATTTTTTAATATATTATTATTTATAATTAAATAAGTTTGAATCGAGGTTTTCAAATTTCTTAATATATTATTATTAATTTAATTGAATTTGATAAATATAAATTATAAAATAAATTATTTACTATTTTACTTAAAAAATAAAAAAATTATAAATAAAAGTATTATATTTTATGAATAGTTATAGTTTTACATTAATAATTAAATTAAAAAAAAATGTCTACATTTATGATAATAAATATATAAATCATATATTAAAAATTAATTGTATTTACATAAATTAATTAATAAAATTGAAAATTTATTATGAAGTCAGCTCATATTCTATATATATGGTAGATGGGGATATGATGCATCAGTCAAATTCAACCTTATTCTAGTTTTTGTTTGGTGTGAAAATAAGACTTTAAAAGGAAATTGAATCATACATTGCATTGCAAAGCTTGACTTTCATGACAAATAATAATCTAGGCTTTAACTTAAAAACTTTTCATGGTTGGTGAGCTATATATATATATATATATATATATATATATTTGAATCAACCAGCTACCATGCCATTCTAAATGTCTCATCCTTTTCCAGTAAATTGTTTAAATTTGTTTTTTAAATCAAATTTATAAATAATTATTATTTTAAAAATAATTTATAAAATTTTTATAATTTAAGATTTATATATGTGTATTTATGTTTCAAGTATAATGAAAGATTCATGGATGATGATATATTAGATATATATGTTTATTATTAAATTTTTTTTATTGAATAAACTATATTCGTTTTATTAATGAGATGATTACTTAAATATCATTTTTTTAACTTTTTTATTTTACAAAATATTATTTAAGTTTCATTTGTTAGGTAAACATTATATCTGGTCAAAATAATAAATATATAATTATTAATATTAACTATCATTATTACTATTAACCATCATCATTGATCATCATAATTAATCACAATCAATTATATTAATTTGAAAAATAATTATAAAATCATGAAAAATGAGTAAAATATGTATTTTGGAAAATTACAGGGGACACCATCCCATAATAGAGTCATCACAATTTAATATTTTCTTTTTAGAATATACTTTTAATTTAATAAAATCTACACTATGTTTGTATGATTAATATATTGTTGCTAATAATTTTTAAAATTAAATTTGATTGAATTATGATACTGGAATAATAAAAATATACAAATGAAAAGGTTTAATATATGTATAATTTTTTGAATTTGTTACGATTTTTCATTTTAACATCTTAACTTATATATTTATCATTATTACGTATCAATTTATTAAAAATATAATATATAGATATATTTGAATATAATTAACTTATATAATTCCTTGAATTTATATAAGATTTTTCAACCAAATTTTTTATTTATCAATTCGATATTTCAATTTATTTAAAATATAACAAATACATATCTTTAAATATTTTTTATTTTTGTTTAAGATACATTCAACACATAAACGAATTAAATTTTACTTGCCCCTAACTTATTCTTTTTTATCAATCTATCTCTTCAATCGATCAAAATTTTTCATTTAATTCTTTATATTTATCAATTTGTATCATTTTACCTCATGATCAAACTTTTTGATTTAGTTTACTAAATTTTTTATTTTTTATTAATAAATATTTTAATATTTTGCTCATTTAAACGAGGTTCAATGACTACAAAAATTTAATTTACAAATTCTATAGTTATATAAATATAAAAAATATATCTATAATAATCAATATAAGGTATTAAAATTTTACATTTCTTAAAAATAAAAAATTAAATAAACTTATTAATTTTTTTAAAATTAAATTTATTTATATATTATATTTTAAATAAGTCAAGTATCTAAATAAAAAAAATTAAAATTAAAATATTATGATAAGTATCAAGTACAAATAAACAATTAGATTCAATTTTGGATGAGTTTATATACCATAGGATACATAATGCATATGTGTGTCTATCACATTATAAATAAATTGAAATTGAAGTGTTAAAATAATAAAATTTGAAAATTAAGTATTAAAATGAAAATTATTATAGCTTGATGGACTAACTTATATAAAGTATAGGTATGAAAATATTAAATAAAAAATAAAAAAATTGAGAAAATTATAGAAGAGAAATATGTGTAGAAGAAGCTTGGAGGACATGCAGCATTTGAGTGTGAAAATGGTATTCACATTCTTACAACAGGGTAAGTAAATTATTTACCCGAAAACAATTTTCCAAAATTAAAAGAACCAAAAAAGAAAAAAAAAATCATCTTCCCATTTGTTCATGTGAACAAAATGAAATGATTCCATTTTGGGAGGGTTTGTTTATTTCCGGAGCTAATCTCCTCTTGATGGGCACCATGGGGTCATGTCCATGGGGTAACTGCCCAATACCCTTAAGAAAGAAGTGAATTCCTGCACCTCAGCAAGGGCATTCTGTGCTCTTACATCCGCCATTGATGCTTCGAAATCTACGTAAAACATGTACTCGAAGTGTTTTGCTGTTCCTACATTTGCATCGTCTATGAGTCTGATCGGACGGTTCCTGTGTGGCCTTGATTCAATTTTTGTCAAACTTATGTTCCTGAAAGCGAACGCTGAAAGCACTTTAAACAACACGCTCGTCCCTTCATCGTGAGCAAACACGATGCTCGTTTTGAACGGCCGATCTGTCCGCGGAATTATTGGCTCACGCGCTAGCATCACGAAGCGCGTCACGTTACTTGAATCGTCCTGTATTCCATCCGCTAGAATTTGCATCCCGTACAGCTCCGCCGCTCGTGCACTAGCGATGGCGGCCGTGTCACGGAGGTTGTTCGCTGCGATGTACTCCGCTGCTCCGGCTGTGTCATCTACTGCCTCACGCGTTGCCTGAACACCGAGTTTCGTGAGAGTCAACTCGCATTGAGCCAGCGCTTGAGGATGTGAAATCACGCGAGTAATGTGGTCTTTCCGTACTCCAGGAAGAGCTAAAAGACAGTGATGAACCGGTAACTGAACTTCTCCAACTATATGGAGGCGGTGACGGAGAAGGAGGTCATAGTTCCGGTGAATGGAACCGCCGAGAGAATTCTCCACCGGTAACACCGCGCGATCGGCTATCCAGAGCTCCACCGCTTGAAAGGCCACTTCAAATTGGTCGCATGGAATCGCTTCACAGTCAGGATAAGCTTTTCCAGCAGCTGCCTCGGAATAAGCTCCAGGAACACCTTGGTAGGCGACTCGCAGTTGAGAACCGTGCATCGGCGCGGGTGCGAGATCGGTGATTGTCAACGGCTTAAGAGGCTTGTTATTACTGCTGCTGTCGTCATCATTTGATGAAGATTTTTTCAAAGGTATAATATTCAGATCAACAGAAGATTTATGGCCGTTGACGGCGGAAGATAGGTGGTCAGTGTCTCCGTTGGTAGGTTGTTCTTGAGCGACGACTTTGCTAGTCAAGATAGCACATGAGCTCTGCCAATCAGTACGAGTTGAACCGACACCGCCAGGGAAACCAAATGAAAAAGAATCTGAACGGTAGATGCAACGGAGAAGGAGCCTGCCTTGATTAACGACTCGTTGAGTGAGTCGAGGGCGAGCTGGGAGAAGCGGATAAGGAGGAGAAACAGCCTGCATCATGCCTTAATGGAAGGGGTAAAATTGGAAAGCTTGGTGTTCAATTGGAGAAGGGAACGTCAAGCTGAGAAAAAAAAAGAGGGGTTAGGGGGGTTTTTATACGGAGCGGAGAAAGGTGGGCTCGGTCAAATCTCACACCTACCCCCGTCCCCTATCCATCCCACTCAACCAAACGCATCTTATTACTACTCTATTATCATGTTTTCCCTCTTTTTTTTATATTTAATTTAGACAAATTACAACGTATTTCGTTTTTTAAAGGCATGTTTTGTTGATTTAATTTAAATATTTTATTATATTTTATGAAATTTTCATTATTTTATTATATTACAAATCATTGATTATCAATTTTTGTCTATATGATTAATGTAGAGATAATATTAATAGATATAATGTATATAATAAATAATATGATTATTATTAGTAGATATATATGTCCATATATATTATAATTAAAGATATAGATAGATTATATTTACTATATATATTATAATAAATGGATGAATAGAAATGTATATATGATATATATTAAGATTATTCATAATATTAATTATATATACAAACAATCAAATTGATGATTAATAATAGATAATAATAAAATAATATGATATTATAAAAAGTAAAATTAGTAAAATATGTATTTAACTAAAAATTACATGATTTTAAAGATTTTAAACAATACAAAACTTAACATTTATTTATTTTCTTTTTTATTTTGCATTGATGTTGGATTTTTAAAGAAGTTTAAATGCTAAAAAATAACCAAAAAAATAATATAAAAATAGGAATATTAATAAAATAAATTGAAATTTGAATTTTTTTCAAGCAAATACATAACAAGGTTTTTTAATCTATTTTTGCGAGAAATTCAGAAAAATGTCTTCAATTTCGCTTTCAAAAGTACGAGAAATAGGTAAGAGTTGAAATCCAACATATCTTTGTAATTATGAACGTTGGGAATATCGTTTGAATTGATGTGTACAAATATAATAATTATTTTTAAAAAAAATTATTATAGTTTAATCACGATAATTATTTATGTACTTAAAAGTAATTAATTTCAGGTTGAGGAGCTAAGTACATCACTATAATCTAATTTAAAATTAGATATAATAATATTATTTTATCACATCATGAAGTATTTATAAATTAATTGGTTTTTTTTAGAGCAAAATAAATATTTCATGTTATAAAATAATAAATAAATAAATAAATAAATAAATAAATAATATGTATTAAAAATTAATTTTTTAATATTTTTCATCCACTATCAACTTATTTTTCTATATGTAAATTATCTATTGATTTATTATTATTGATATATAATAACAATTTCATAATATTATTTAGATTAATTTATGTGGATAAAATTAAATTGAAATGATTAAGTATCAAATTTTTATGAGAATATATTAAGATTTTGATAATCATTGTGATTTGATATGTTTAATTGATTTTTATATTTAACTAGCGAATATCAATAAATCTATTTAATTATATTAACATGATTCTTTGAAAGTTATGTACCTAAAAGATTCATGACTAATTAAATCTTTAGAAATCATTATCGAGAGATGAATATGGTATTTCATAATAGATTAACGACATTCTAAAATAGAACTATTATCTTATAAATTTTATGTATGAAATAATACACATCATATCATCTTATTAATCATACCAACATAAATACTAATTATAAAATATGATTTTGTAGAAAAAAATCATAACATCCTTAGGATTTTTTAATGAATAATAACATCATTAATAATTGAGTTATTACCTGTTTAATTTTATAATTTATGAAAATTTATCAAAGAAGATTAAATTTTGCATAAAATTTTTTCCTTCGAAGACAAGAATATTTATTAAATTTATCTACAAAGATTTTAAAAATACATAAAGAATTTTATTTCTTTTTTTGATCGAGATAGTGAAATAATCATTTCCCTCTTGATTTCTCATTCATGGAAGGAGAATTTTGAAAAATATTTAAAATGAAAATTTTTTTTATGAAATATTACTTTTTTTTTTGAAAAATTATAAAAATAATATTTTAAAAAATATTTACAAAAATAATGCTTAAAAACTTAATATAGAGTTATTTTAGATTATAAAAAATATTTATTTTTAGATTTAAAATAAGTTTTTAAAAAAAAAATTATTATTCATTAAAAAATATTATTTTTATAAAATTTTGAAAATGACCTAATATTACTATAAATATTTTATTCTTATGGTTATATTTGTATAAAATCTTAAATATCCTAATTTTTATTATAAATATTTACGATTGGATAAGATTTTAGAATGTGGGACCGTATTAGAACGGTAAAGATTTGAATGAAGTTTGGATAATGAAGTGACCATAGAGAAAAGCTGCAGGTGGTGGGTAGTGAGAATCATAAATGCCCACTAATCATAATGTTTGTTCATTAAATATATTTTAAGGATATTTTAATAAAATATACTATTAAAATAAATAAAATAGATATTTAAAATGAAATGGAAAACTCGAAATAATTGTAATTAATTCGAAAATTGTTAAGTGGGGGGGGGGCGGGGCGCGCGGGGGGGGGGGGGGGGGGTGGAGGGGGCGGG